>CM057046.1:49430845-49433345 GCA_029948455.1 Solanum rostratum
AGGCATACTTCCTTTGACACATCAAAATTCCAGTTTGAGACCTGGACACTTCAATTCCCAAAAAGAACTTCAATTCTCCAAGGTCTTTCATTTTGAATTGTTGTTGTAGGTCCTGTCTGGTTTGATTTATAAGCTCTGGATTACTGCCAGTTACCAACAGATCATCTACATACACTAAGACAATCACTATTGCTTGATCCACTGACTTTGTAAACAATGAATAGTCATAATGACTCTGTACAAACCCCATCTGCAATAAGGCATCAGTAAGTTTCTTGTTCCATTGTCTTGGAGCCTGTTTTAAGCCATAGAGTGACTTGTTGAGTTTGCAGACTTTATGATTCTCCCCCTGTCTGGCAAACCCTTCTGGAACAGTCATGTATACCTCTTCAATTAAGTCACCATTGAGAAATGCATTGTGTACATCCATCTGAAAAATAAGCCATTGACAAGAGGCAGCAATAGCTATTAAAGATCTAACAGTGACCATTTTGGCCACTGGAGAAAATGTCTCAGAGTAATCCAGTCCAGCCTTTTGGCTATAACCTTTTGCCACTAACCTGGCCTTGTACCTTTCAACTTCACCTGTGGCTTTATATTTGATCTTATACACCCATCTACAACCAATAGGAGTTTTTCCAGCTGGAAGATCTACTAAGGACCATGTATTGTTGTCTTCAAGAGCAGTGATCTCAGACTGCATAGCATGTACCCAAAGAGGATCCTTAGAGGCTTGATGAAAGGAAGATGGTTCTGTCAAGGAAGAGTATGCAACTAGAGCATGCTGATAAGAGGGATTAAGATTAGAATAGGAAAGATAGGAGGATAAAGGGTAAGTGCAGGAGTTAGTAGTAGGAGTAATGAAGTCTTGCATCCATATAGGAGGATGTTTGATTCTAGTAGATTTTCTAGGGACTGCAGAAACAATTTGCAGAGAGTGTGAGTTAGTTGGGATAGGAGAGTGGTGATTCTCAGGAATAGGAGATGGTGAGGAAGACCTGGGACACTGAGAAGAAGTAGGAAATGAAAGAGTAGGAGAGTCTGATATTGAAAGATCAAGTACTGGGAATACTGGAGTTCCAGAGGACTTGACATCTAGAAAAGGAAAAATGGATTCCATGAACACAACATGTCTATTGACAAAGAAAATCTTTGAATGAATATCATACAGAATGTAGCCTTTTTGAGTCAGTGAATAACCCATAAAGACAGTAGGAACAGCTCTAGGAGAAAATTTATCTGACACCTTTGTGTTGGAAGCATAAGCTAAACTTCCAAATACTCTTAGATGATTAAGAGAGGGTGGATGATGAAATAAAAGTTCATATGGAGACAAAAAATTGAGAATTTTGGAGGGTGTTCTATTGATAAGATATACAGCAGCATGAACACACTCACCCCAGAATTTCAAGGGGACACCAGCTTGAAATCTTAGTGCTCTAGCTACCTGTAGTATAGTTCTATGCTTCCTTTCCACAACCCCATTCTGTTGGGGTGTGTATACACAAGAAGTTTGGTGAGTAATGCCAAAAGAAGAAACAAGAGACTGAAAATTAGAGCTCAGAAACTCAGTACCATTATCTGTTCTCAAAATCTTGACAGTAGTAGAGAACAAGTTTTGTATTCTTGCTAGGAAGGATTTAAGAACCTCCAATACATCAGATTTAGAAGTAATGAGAAAAAGCCAAGTAAATCTAGTATAGTCATCTACAATTGTGACAAAGAATCTCTTATTCTTGTGAGTGGGAACCCTATAAGGTCCCCAGATATCACAATGTAGCAAAACAAAGGCAGACTTAGTACTAGAAACACTTCTTGAGAAAGGTAGTTTGGTTTGCTTTGCAAGAGGACATACAGTGCACTTGTGGTCTTCAGAGTGAAGTTGTTGAAGTGGAACATGTCTTCTAATGATGTCTAGAGGAGCATGTCCCAATCTTCTATGCCACAGAGTAGTAGAATTAGACTGATCATCCTTGCTTACAATGTGACAGGAAGGATGAGTTGAAGAATGAGTTGAGGAATGAGTTGAAGAGTGAATTGAAGGATTAGTATTTGCTTTGAGGATGTATAACCCCTGTTCTTCTCTACCAATCCCCTTCACCAAGCCAGTGCAAAGATCCTGGAATATACAAAAGTCAGGAAAGAAATTCACTGAACATTGTAATTCCTTTGTTAGTTTAGATACAGACAGTAGATTACACTTAAACTCAGGAAGATACAATACATTAGACACTAGTTGATCTTTTAATATTTGAGACTTGCCAATATGAGTAACCTGTGCCTCATCACCTGTGGGCAAATGAACACAATTGTTCCCAACTTTCTGAACTCTTTTAGACTCATGTATCAACTCAGCTTTAGATGCCATGTGATTAGTAGCCCCTGAATCTACTATCCATTTTGGATGGTTTGAATTAGTATTCAAGTAAGTCATAGTACCTGCATTGGCCATAGTACCTGCATTGGTTGTAGGAGTCTCATTACTACCTTCATTCCCTTT
>CM057046.1:49438345-49443345 GCA_029948455.1 Solanum rostratum
GATTCGGTAATATGGCTGATATAGAAACCTTATTAGAGATGAAGTTTAAAGGATTAAATCTTCAGCCTTTGGATTTAGAACAAGAACCTTCTAATAACAGAAGGAATGATATTTCAAAGGATGAGATTAATAAAATCTCATAAAAGCATGCTAGGAAGCCGGTACAAAGAATGTACTATTATCCTAGACCAACTCCTCAGGATGTGTTATTAGAAGAACAAGAAACATATATCTCTAATAGTTATAGTGAAAATGAGATATATGAATGGAATATTGATGGTTATACTGATTGGCAAATTTATACACTGATGCATAGAATCTTGATGTTTAGTACAGTCTGTAAAGCAAATGGTAATACCGAAATTAAGACTGCCAATATGATTATAGCAGGATTTACAGGACAACTTAAAGGATGGTGGGATAATTACCTCACTGAAAACCAGAGAATAGCAATTCTAAATGCTGTAAAAAGAGAAGGAGATACAGCAGAACCTAATATAGTGTATTCCCTAATCCTGACAATTATAGAACATTTTTCTGGAAGGTGGTCAGATAATAGTGAGACCATTAGGACTATGCTCCAAAACCTTAGGTGTAAAACCTTGGCATCCTTTAGATGGTATAAAGATGTATTCTTGTCAAGGGTAATGGAACTTCCTGAGTGTAATAACCCTCATTGGAAATCCAAATTCATAGATGGACTTCCCATATTATTTGCAGAAAGGGTTAGAAAAATCCTTAGGGGTGATAAGGTTAGTATAAATTATGAAGATTATACATATGGAAAACTAATAAGTGTCTATACACAGGAAGGCTTATCCCTCTGTAATGAGATAAGGTTAAACCAACAAATTAAGAGATATCATCTTAATGAAAAACGTCAATTAGGAGAATTTTGTGAAAAATTTGCAATTGATATGCCAGGAACTTCTAAAAAACATTATAAAAAAAGAAAAGAAAAAGAAGAAAAATATAGGAAAAGGTCTTATAGACCGAGAAGAAAAGAAAAAAGAATAGAGAAGCGTGAGAAAAGGAAGAAAGATTATAAAGAATCAAACTTCTGGAAAGATAAAAAATCAAATGTTTGTTATAAGTGTGGAAGAATGGGTCACTATGCAAAAAATTGTAAAGTCAAAGATAAAATTAAGAGTCTTGACTTAGAAGATAATATCAAAGATTCCCTTTGCAAGATTTTATTAAATTCTTCACCAGAAAATTCTGAAGATGAACATTCATATATTGAATCTTCAACAAGTGAGGATTTAAAAGTATTACATGACGAAGATTATATAAGTTCATCAGAAGAAGAATGTCTACCGTGTCAAATGGGACAACCTTGCGAAAATGAAAGCAAGGAAGATGAATTCTATCAATTGTATTCACAATTCAAAGATTTGAATATAAATGTCCTAACAAGTGATAACTTGGTAGAAATCCTTAAGAAAATTGATGATCCCAATTTAAGATCTCAGATTATTGATAAGATTGGAAATAACAAGCCTCTACTAGTAATACTAATACTTTCAAAGATATTACCTCTCAAAATAAAGGGTATAGCATGGCAGAGGTAATAAGGCAACTCAAAGGAAGGTCCCAACAGAATAATATGCCTACTACAATTCAAGATTTGGCAGAAGAAATTGTGAATCTCAAAAAGGAGATTCATTCTCTTAAAAATTATAATAGGGCTTTGGATGAAAGAATTGCTTTAATAGAAGCACAGGAAGTTTATAAACATCCTGGAAAACAAATTTTAGATGAAAGTTATCCTATTATTTCTGATAATTTTAAAAATGATTTTCAAGGAATACCTCCTGAAGAGAAAGATTCCTTTTTAGAAACTATTGAATTAATCACTGCTCATAAGCCCATTGCAAAAGTTACTATTCTTATTGATTATAATCTAAAAAAGGATTTTACTGCTTTAATTGATAGTGGAGCAGACTTAAACTGCATACAGGAAGGATTAATACCTTCCAGATATTTTCATAAAACTACTCATAGTCTTAGAAAAATGCTAGCGGACAAAAAATGGGTATTAATTATAAATTACCCAAGGCTTATATTTGTACAAATAATATTTGTATAGCAGAGTCTTTTGTACTTGTTAAAAACATCTCAAATGAGGTAATATTAGGTATGCCTTTTTTCTGGCATATTTATCCAATTACCAGATGGGATGAAACCGGAATAACTGGTACTTTTGAACAAAAAGAAATCAGAATAGATTTCATATCACAACCTTTTTCTAGATATGTCAATAATATCAAAGATATGATTTCCTCAAAAATTAAACAAATTGATTTTTTAAAAAATGAAATTTGTAGCATCACTATCGAAGAGACTTTACAAAACTCTAAAATAAAGGAAAAAATTGATAATTTAAAAAATCAGTTTTCCCTACAAATCTATGGAGACCACCCAAATGTATTTTGAGAAAGAAGGAAACATGTAGTAAGTCTGCCTTACGAAGAAAATTTTTCTGAGGATAATATTCCTACTAAAGCAAGGCCTTGTCAGATGAATTCAGAATATCTGGATTTATGTAAGCAAGAGATTAATAATCTCCTTCAAAAGGGCCTGATAAGACCCTCAAAATCACAATGGTCCTGTACTGCTTTTTATGTTAATAAACACGCAGAACAGGAAAGAGGGGTACCAAGATTAGTAATAAATTATAAACCCCTAAATAAAGTTTTAAAATGGATTAGATACCCTATTCCTAATAAAAAGGACTTACTAGATAGATTACATGAAGCTATCATATTTTCAAAGTTTGATTTAAAATCTGGATACTGGCAGATCCAAATTTCTGAAAAAGATAGATATAAAATAGCTTTTAATGTTCCAATGGGACAATATGAATGGAATGTAATGCCATTTGGATTAAAAAAATGCTCCATCGGAATTTCAAAAAATTATGAATGATATTTTTAATCCTTTCGATAATTTTATTATTGTCTATATAGATGATATTTTAGTATTTTTCAAAACTCTAGAAATGCATTTTAAACATCTTGATTTATTCAAGAAAATTATTATTCAAAATGGTTTGGTAATATCCAAACAAAAAATGCATATTTTTCAGACAAATGTCAGATTTTTGGGACATAATATAGAAAAGGGAAAAATTACTCCTATTCATAGAAGTATTGAATTTGCATCAAAATTTTCTGATGAAATTATTGACAAAACCCAGCTCCAAAGATTTTTAGGAAGTTTGAATTATATTTCTCCTTTTATAAAAGATTTATCCAAGGATACAGCGATATTATATGATCGACTGAAGAAAAATCCTAAAGCCTGGACTGTGAATCATACAAACGCAGTCAGAAAAATAAAATCTAAGGTTCATAACCTTCCATGCCTTACTTTGGCAAACCCAAATTGGGAAAAAATTGTAGAAACAGACGCCTCTGATATTGGATATGGGGGAATTTTAAAACAAATCTCCCCAGACTTGAAACAAGAATATCTTGTTCAATTTTATTCTGGAAAATGGACTAATAGTCAAAAAAATTATGCTACGGTAGCTAAAGAAGTTTTAGCCATAGTCAAATGCGTACTAAAATTCCAAGGAGATTTATACAACCAGAAATTCATCATAAGAACTGACTGCCAAGCAGCAAAATTTATTTTTAATAAAGATGTTAAACATAATGTTTCTAAACAAATGTTTGCAAGATGGCAAGCTTTACTAGCTCCTTTTGATTTTGATATACAATACAAAAAGGGTTCAGATAATAATCTGCCCGATTTTCTTACTAGAGAGTACATTAGCTCCTAACTCTGATTTCATAACAGGGAATGCGGCCACAAGGTGGTTTCCTATCCTCTAATAGAGGAAGGGGAAGAGGAAGAGGAGGAACCCAAACAAGCAGGAATAATATTCTTGCTCAAATTGGAACCCAAAAGCTTATAGCTGCCAATATTACAAACACTGCTACTAGCTCCACAACTGGAATATCAAGAATATGCCCAGACAGCCAGTTATATAAAAAATTTATGGATTTTATACAATCCCAACAACCACAAGGGGATGCTCCACCTTCATACTCTGCAGTAACAAACGAAGAGATTAACGAAGCTGCAGAAAGATATGAAAAAAATGAAAAATCAGAAATAATATTTCTGATAGAACAAAGGGATTTGCAATGGAAAGATGACCCTTGGCAAATAATGCAAAGGTACTGTGATACAACATCATATGCTGTTCCTACATACAAATACCGAATGCATTATGAGAATATACTCTCATCTATGGGGTCAGTTGAATTTCAACATTTTTACCCCTCCAATACTAGAAAAGTTTATAACTTTTCAAAATTTATTATAAAGAAGATTGTTACCCCAGAAGAATGGGGAATCAGTACCATGAGAGATAGAGAATATACTCACTCTGAACAACAAGTAAAGGTAAAGTTTAACTATTGGGACTACATTGATGGCTTTAATAAAGCTTTGCTATATGAGAATGCTAATAAAAAGCATTCATGGTTTATAAAAATATGCTCTAATAATTTTAAAAATCAGATTCCTAACTGGTTTGGACAATGGTGGACTTTATATGGTCCCAGTATCAACATTTTACCAGAAGAATTCAAAAATTTATATGCTGAATGGGTGGATATTTCACCTAAATTATTACAATTACAAAAAGAAAATATATATTTTGAGGGAATATCCTCAATGTATTTCTTTATTGAATTTTCAATCCCATGGATAATGAAATGGACAATTGAAGTCCAAAATACGGAGGAAGGGTTTCCATGCCTGAAAAGAATTTTTTATACAAAATTCTGGAATAAATTACTACACAAGGACGCAGAAGGGAAAATTCCTGGACAAGAGATAATAAACTCAATAAAAAATTCTATTGAAATGGGAAGAAGGCAATCCCAGATTATATCAGAACAAGAAGAGATGATCCCCTTCAAGCAAATCTCACGAAAATTGAAAATGAAGAAAGGAGCAATTTCCAAAGCAGAGCTAATTGCATC
>CM057046.1:51368345-51598956 GCA_029948455.1 Solanum rostratum
ATATTTTCGGCAAGTACTTGAACAAATTTGATGGCAAGTTCAAGACCTCGGAGGATTTCACCCTTGAAGAAAATGACGGCATCCGGAAGGAGTTGGAAATACGAAAGGCTACGGAGTATGAGATGAAAGAGACTATCACTTCCTTAGAGTTTCGGCTCATTGAGGCATTAAGCACGATCGATACCATGAGGGAAAAGATGAAGGCGCTTAAGGGAGGTATTGAGGAGGGAAGATATTCTATGTCCGATAGAGATCGGGAGGAAAATATTGAGGCTCCCAAGTCACCTATATCCAAGGGCTCTCACAATGCGCAATAGATAGAGAACTTCCTTTGGCACTTGGAGAATTACTTCAAGTGTAACAAAGTGAAGAACGATGAGACGAAGATCAACATGGTTGTGTTGTACCTTTCAGAGATGGCTATGCCGTGGTTAAAACAAAAGGAGTCGGAGATAGGAAAAGGGCTATGCACTATCAATACATGGGAGGAGCACTTTCGAAATGATTTCACGAAGACCTTCTTCCCCAACAATGTCATCTATGAGATGAAACATAAGTTCATGGAGCTGAAGTAGATAGGTAGCATAAGGGTGTACATGAAGGAGTTCAATACCCTCACACTGCAGATCCCCAAACTCACTAATGAAGATATGATGTTCCACTTCAAGAATGGAATACAAAATTAGGCCAGGACAGAGTTGGAACACCGATAAGTCAGGACCATTGACGAGGTCATCACACAGGCAGAACCTTTGACAATCTTGAGGCATGACAAGCACGATAGAGATAGAGCAGGTGAAACGAGAGGTAGTCATGACTAAGTCGGGGGAGATGGTGGTAGAAGCAAGGATTAGTATCCACATCCCAAGAATCATGACACCTATAGATTTGATGACAAAAAATATGTACGACAAAGTAATGGAGAGAGAAAGGCACAACCCGAAAAAAGGAATAAATGCTACATATGCAGTGGGCTGCATGGCTATAAAAGATTCCTTGAACTAAACAATCTCGGTGTAATATTATGAGAACAAAAGGATAAAAGTGCACAATAACAAGGGCATGGTTGGGGCACAACACAACTAGGCATAATTGGACTATGCGGAGCTATCACAAAACAACAAAGAAGCTAAAAAGATATAGCGCACAGTACGTGGACATCACGATAATGGATGACCCATTCGTTCTATGATCGACACAGGTGCAAAGGCCAATATCGTGATTGAGTCGGCAGCGACAAGGTTAGGGTTAAGTTATATCCCAAGTAATGCCTGCCTTAGGATAGTCAATGCGCCAATGACTCATATGTGCAAAGTTGCTCAGGGAGTAGACATAACGTTGGGAAATTGGCATGGTAAGAACAACTCATTGTCGGTCCACTAGATCTCTTTGATATAATTCTCAGACAAGAGTTTTTCCAAAGGTGCCACACAATGATGGACCCTTATCTACAACAACTCTTGGTCATAGAACGAGATGGGTTTTGCGCGGTGCCTCTAGTCAAGGTACCGAAGATGGAAGGACAAAACTAGATATCAGCCTTGTAGGTTGTGACGAGGATCAAGAATAAAAATGTCATTGTCGTGTTTCATGCCCACTAGAAGGAGAAATCGTCAAAGGAGGCCAAGCGAAAACATGGATAGCCAGTCGCAACAATGTTCCTCGTGCGCTGGAAGGGACCATCTCTGAAGAAGACCATATGGAGATTTCATGAAGACCTATGGAAATTCGAAGACGGAGTGGAAGAGCTCCTATAGCAGCAGTGTGCCAAGGACGTCGCAACATCAGAGAATGTCACAACCCGCCAGTATTCCATCAAAAGGGGGAAGATTTTGGAGTCAAGAGATGAGGTTTAGGGAAGACTTTAGAATGTTGTAAGAAAATCTTGTAGACACTTAAAAGACTCTAGAACTATGTATCAAAGTCTTGGAGAGTCTTAGAAAAGTCTAGAAATGTAGAACCTTCTAGAAATAGGAACTTATGTGTAAATATTAAGGAACTTGTAAAATAATTATTATTTACATATTGACCCCAGTGAGTAGTATAAATAGGAGGGCTACTCATTCGTACAAACCACGAAATTGTAAGCAATTTTTCAAGCTCTTTTGTGTTTTTTAATCTAGCATTCCCTTGAAGACTTAGTTAAAAATCTTACTTGAGCTTGCAAAATCGTGAAAGAATCATGAATAAATTATCAAGTAACGTAATAAAATCTTAGTGAAGTTTTAAGTCCGCAACAGTTATGTGTAATTCATGTGAGCGTGCATTGAATTCTATTTTCTCCCATTTTATCACACACTTTCTTTTTATCCATTCCAAAAAAATGTCATCTTACTTTAATGGAAAATAATTTAATCTTAAACTTCTTCTTTTTATTCTTAATAAAAAATCAAATAATTTAATCTTAAAATTCTTCTATTTATCCTTGATAAAATGATTTTAGATTACAGATTTCAAAAGTGATGTCAAACAAGGAAGATGCAAAGATGGAACCACACTCTTGTGTAAAGGCTACAAACTCAAATGAACATTGCACGCATTTGAAATATAACTTATTCTGCAATGTGTTTCTTCTGTTACAAGACATTTTTGGCATAGGTCACGAAAAACTCTAGAAGTTGTCTGGGCCATTTCACACACACACCGAATATAAAATAAAAGAAGGAAGGGAATACATATAAGAAAAATAAAACACTAATTAGGAGAGACTTGGAGGTAGTAGAAATTCTATGTATATGAACCACCAGTAGCGTAGCCCTTATCAGCACCACCACCAACATGTGTGTTGTGTGCAGCAGAGGGTCTCTGAGTTCCGGTGGCCTTCCCAATAGGGTGAGAAGGCACCACACCTTCTACCACCTGTCCTGTTGGCTGTCCACTGCCATGGCCTCGCAAGGCAGACATCTGATGTGCACCAGTTGGCTGTCCAGTGGCTCCACTGCTCGAGTAAGAATGCGTCTTGCCTCCTCCACTCTCTGCTTCCTTTCTTCTATCTTCGCTTACCATCTCTTTCTCACTCACCCCACACATCTGTTTCACAATATAGCACCAACAAAAAAATACAGTACTCTATGTATTGCTAAAATAAATAAATATTATTTTTTTTACAAAGAGATAAAACCCAGAGAATAAAAACCTTTTATTTATTTTTTAAAGAGAACTTTTCATGTGGTGTGATTGGATTATATGAAACTTATAATCTTAAATTGTTGTCAATTCGTATGAGGTCAACTATTATGGCTTTTACCAAAAACACGAGTATATACTCTAATGAAACAAATCAGAAATCTTGTAATTAATCACATAATGACAGAAAAATCATAAAGCTTCCACTCTACATACACAACATTACTACTGCCGAAAATTTTGAATTTTTATAGGTAAAAATTCTCTCTTCTATTTTTAATTTAAGACATACAAAAGTCAATTAAAAATAAACCAACCCAATTGATAACACATGCAAAAACTAAAACCCTACTTCCCTCTATTCTCTATAATAACTATTTGGTAGGTAATACTTACTCCGAAAAAGTAAAAAGTAATTTTTTGGTGGACTACATCACCATTAATTTTATTTGCATTTTCCGAAGTTCATTAATAATATAAGGAAGAGCATTTACACTTTGAAAAAGTAAAATAATACTTTCACGATGATATAACCTCCACTTATTTTAGGGAAAAAAAAAAGATAAAAACACGAAATAATATGAATCAAAGTACGTGACAAGGTCGATGAATTGAAAACAATTCATCACAAAATTTGAACTTCCTCAGCTTAATTTCACTTGACATTGACATTAACACTTTAAAAATATAAAATAAAAAACTTTACAATGTTGTAATTCCAACGTGACATTCGGCGTTAACATTCTGAAAACCCTAGTTATAATTTTAATGGTAACAGATGGCGAAAGCATAATAATAGTGAAGCTTCCAGGCTTATTTAATTAATACAATTATATTTTAATTTTGTTATGTAGAAAAACTCACGTATAAAATTATATATATAAAAAAATAATGTAAGTGCCAAAATAACGTTGAAGTGGTAACCGCAAAACTTGCTGAACAACAACGATAACATATTCGGTAAAATTTCACAGGTGAAGTCTGAATAGAGTAAAATATACACAGACTTTATCATACGAGATAGAGAAGTTATTTTCGAAAAACCTCATCTCAAAAACAAAAAACTTATTAGCAGAAACTGCAAACTTACTGAGAGGCTTCAAAATAAAAATTACCGCGAACGACCAAATCATCGTATATCTAAATTATTATCTATACACTATCCTGAGTATTGTGTCGTTCAAAAGAAGTTATTACTCCCTCTTTAGATTTTATATCATATTTTTATATTTAAGGATAATTTTAATTCTAAAATATAGTAAATAAAATAATTGAAATTACACAAGTAAATATGTTTCATGGCAAGCCACTTATTTTTTAATAATTTAAATATGGCCCAAGGGAGATTTATAATGAAGTAGTTATATATTTGTGAATTAAAAAAGGGGAAGAGATGGAAAACCTTTTGTTGGGCAAGAGCTTTGGTGTTTTGAATACCAGACTGAATGGTTTCGTTGAGGGCTTGCATTTTGGCAACTCTGAGTATGATGTTTAACCATGGAATGTGCAAGTGATTTAAATAGATAGATGTGCCAATGATACGTGTCATCTTATCACTAAATTCTTTCACCTTCCAACACCTGTCAATCTTCCTCCTACCTCATTTTTTGGGATCTTTTTTTCACTCATTTTCGATCAAAACCAAAACAAATATATTATCTATTAGGAAGAGACTCTAATCAACAACAATTTAATTAAGTATTAGTTATATTAGGTAATAACTAGTATAGGTGTTCCTGTGCGTTGTACCAATATTTTAATTTAAATATAATTAACATACGTTATTGTTGAGTCAGAGAAGAGCATGTATAATTATATATAGTATATTTATTTTATAAAAACACATGATAATTAGATTTTATCCTAATCTATATATGGCGAGAATATATATAATCTTCAAAGACATCAAATATTATTCTAACAACTTCTCCTTCTCATAGTATGATGAAGATTACTAACTATTGTGTGATGTGTTGATTGATATTTGTGATAACTAATTAAGTTTTAAATTCGTGGATCAAATGTGAATTTTGTACTAAAAATATTTACTCTATTTTTTGCTATTTATATGTAATTTATAAAACATAATGCAACCTTTCGCACACTCCTCTTCTCTAGTTCAATCCTGCAAAATAAAAAAAGAATTTTTAATCAAATACAATTTAATTAAATAAGGATGTACAACAAAATGAATTAAAAAAAAATTATATAAGAAAATATTAAAACTAAAAAATCTAGCATTATTTTGTTAATGACTTATGACAGTTTTTTCAAAATACAAATTTGTAAAATTTTAGATACATTCTTTTATAAAAATGATAATATGATAATTAGATCGAAGATTTAAAATTTTAGAATTTAATCGTGTTACATTTTATGATAAAAAAACTGTATAAGAAAATGTAGCTCAACTTTAACCTGTAGACGTACTTTAAAATGAAAGAATACTTAAAAACAATTTGTTAGTTTTCATGCTTCCAAAAAGTAAAAACCACAGATGATATGCTTCCAATAGATAAAAACCACTGATGATATGCTATCATGGAGCTTCAAATTTTGAGTTGAGTGTAATTATTTTTGTAATAATCTAATCATGTATAGTACCTTCATCATATTTGTCGACCTTGTAACTTCACTTTCTATTTTTCCCATCTAGTGTATAATGTTGACGTAGCAACTTATTTGTAAAAAAAATTATGTACTATAGAAATAAAGGAATTAAAAAAATCGAATATAATATTATAAATATTTTCATCTTGACGAAGCAATGCACTTGACATAAGGGACTTTGAATTTTGTATGAGTTGCAACATTTCATATTCGAACTTTCAAGTTCCATTCCAATTTAGTATTAAAAATTTGATTTTTAGAATTCAGTATTGACATGTTTTTCATTGGGTATTTCTTTAATTTTTTGTTGAAATTTCACACGTATAATTTTGTATTGACGTACAGATCTTAACTGAATGTTTCTTAAATCTTTTTGTGAATATACATGGAATATATGATCTTGAAAATAATTACTTAAGTTTAAGTTTTTAGGTTTGCAGTCCTTATAATTAGGAAAAGAGATAAAATAATTACGATTCTTCATTTTAAAAATATATAACTAAATTAGAAAAAATTGTGACACTAAAATATAATAAAATAAAATGATGGACAAAAATCATTTATCAACAACAATAACAATAATAATAAAAACTGAATAACTCACCTGCTTATTAAAAACTGCTATTACATTATTTTAAATATGAATTAGTTGAATATTAAAATTATGATCTTCAAATCATTAGGCCATGACGTAAAAAAAAAATTAAAACTTTATTTTTTTAGTTTATAAATTGTATATCAATTCAAAAATTTTACAACAAAATTGTAATTGTAATAAATGTAAAATTAAAGGATAATAATAACTATTATTATCTAACTTAACTAATTCTAGCATAAACTGTCAAGCGTCGTTCTTCTATGCTGCCAGTTAATTGACTGAATGTGATGGTTTTATTCTGTCTTTTTAATAATATATATAAATTGTAATTGTAATAAATGTAAAATTAAATTATAATAATAACTATTATTATCTAACTTAACTAGCATAAATTGTCAAGTGTCGTTCTTCTATGCTACCACTTAATTGGCTGTGATGGCTTTATCCTATCTTTTTAATAATATATAAAAAATATAAAATATAGATATAGATATATAGAAGGTAGATATAGATATAGATTAACTAATTTTTAAAATTTACAACTTTTAAAATCTGACTTTTGAAAATATTTTTATAGATATTTTAATTTCTAAGTTTCTCTAGATAAAAGTTGCGACAATTTTGTAATTATAATAATTATAGTACTTTTAAAAAGAATAAAATTATTAGTTTTTAAGAAAAACAATACTTTGAAAATTTGAATTTGGAGTTATTCTAAGAAAAATAAAAATTTATTTGCATTTTGATTTAAGTAGATATACAAAATTTTTATATTTAACTAATTTTTCAAAATTATTAGAAAGATGAAGCTTTAAATATGACTTAACACTTGCAGTTTGGAGGTGGTTACAACTTCTCTATTTTATCATAAATAAATTAGTACGTGTGCTTGCACGTTGTGCGGATATTTTTAAATTAAAAAAAGTTCATCGAAATCTCGAACATTGTAATAAATAATTTGATATCTTCTATTCTGATATAGTTTGACATATTATCATTGCTTCTATAAAGTCAAAATAATATATGCATAATTATTTAGCAAAAGAATAAAATAACTAACAATTTAAATTCTTATGCTTAGCCCTCTCTCTCTTTTGCTTGTACACTTGAAATAACAATTAACCAATATATTTTATATTGATCATAATATTAACTTATTAAACTTTTACAACATCTCATTATTGCAAATGTAAATTAAGTCTTTCTAAGGAATCAAAGGTCACTATTTATTAAATTAAAAATTATCAAAATATATATATATACACTACTAAACTAACAAAGAGAAAAGTTAAAAATAACTATACCGAAGAATACTTAATATACAAATGAATAGTTTCATGTGATTTTTTAGTAAATATAAATTAAAAAAATAAGTATTTATTTGTAAAATATCAAATGAATAAAGAGAATTTTATCTTTCATGATTATAATAATTTATAGAAGATGAATTGTACAAAATAATTTTCAAGGTAAAATATAACGAAAAAAATACTCCTGTGGTTACTCTTCATCAATCTAAAAAAGGCCATTTTTCGAAAACTAAAAATTATTTCAAAAAGAGAATCATTCTATATTTTTACCATTATTATAATTTAACAAAACATAAACAAACTTTTATATTAAAAAATATAAAACATTTGTTGAAAAAGAATCTGCAAGCATAAATTATCAGTATATAGAAGTGAAAAGTTTTACTTTTAATTTTGTAATCTTATCCAACGTATTAAATTTTAATGAAAATGTATAATGGTGAAAGTGATTGCTTGTGTGTAAATTTTAAAAGATTTACATATAATTAGGAATAAAAGATGATACTAATGGATGAAGATCATTTATCAAAAATTAATGTGGCTAATTTATTGAGATATTTAAGGTCAAATGGTTGTTTGGTTTATGTATTAATTTAAACATTCAATTTGTTTTATTTAAGCATTAATGGTTGGTCTTTTAAGTTAGTATAGTAATAGTAATTTAAAATTTTTGACGATAAATTTAAATAAAAAATAAAATTAAAACCAATAAATTTATTGTAGTTCCATAATTCATGGCTAGTAGGACTATTATGAGAAGTTTTAAAACTTCTATTTACTTGGACATATCCTTATTTTTAAAAAGATTAATTCATAATTAATTCCTAGTAACGTGTAAAAGTGGGGAAAAAGATGTATTCATATATTTGTTTTACTTAATATTTTTAATTTTAATTTGTTTGTCTTTCGATTTTTTTTTTAAATTTAAGAGCAATAACAAAGTTATCTAATTTACTATCAAATCAAAAATTTAATGTGCGAAAATTAAAATAAATAAGACATAGTTACTTGGATACTTACAAAATTAATTCATGTCTTAAATGTAACAATTTATTTTGTATGTATTTTTAAGGAATTATTTTTAACTTAAAACTTTTTAAGTTTATTTATAATTAGAAGTGCTATGGAAAGTTGTAAAACTCCTATTAATTGGATACACGTTGATTATTAAAATTAAAATTAAAGATAAACTTGTCTAAGGAAAATAGTTGGATGCATTTATTTAAAACATAATATTTATTATTTAAATTTTTTCGGCAATAAGTTTTAAGATACTTGTATTTTTCAAAATTAGCAGTTTTTTTTTTTAATTTCTAAGTATTTCATAATTAATTCTTTTCAACGTGTTAAATAGGGACATAAGATGTATTCATTTTTTTAAACAACATATTTATTATTTAATTTTTTTGGCAACCAATTTTAAAATTCATTTTTTTTAATTTTAATTTGTTTGTCATTCAGTTTTATAATTTAAAAATAATAACTAAATGTAATTAGTCATTAGAATAAAATTTTAATTTGAAAAAGTAAAAATAGTTTCAATGTCAGAGTAATTAGTAGGAGTTTAATAGAAAGTTGTACAAACTTCTATTTACATGGATACAAATTTTTTAGAAAAAATAAAGATAAGTTCTCTTTTAAAAAATTTAACTTTTTAATTCGTAACTTTATTAATTTGAAAAAAATTCATTAGTTTAGTAATGAGAAGTTTTTAAAATCCGTATTTATTGTGTATACAATTTTTTTACTGTGTACTTTTTCTTAAAAAAATAAATAATATTCTTCTTTTTCATAATAAAAATTCTAAATACACGTAAGCTTCAAGCAGTTTTAAAAGTGGGAATTTAATTTCAACTGTTCAAAAAAAATATGGGAAAATGGGTAATGGGGAGTGAAAAGTGCAAAGAGGTTATTGTGGTGTTAATTTATTTATTTTCATTTTTTGACTTAAATAAATGTATTAACGGCACCACTTTTTAGTTTTTTTTTTATGTGTGTTTGTATTTTTAATTTTTATTTTCAGATGTTGTTAGTGTAATGATAAATATTTTCTTTTGTGCCAACACATATCAATTTAGTAAGAGTGGATAATGTTTAGATTAATTTTAATTTAAATAATAAATAATGAATTTGAGTTTTTTTTTATGAGTTTGATATATAAATAAATAAATATTGAAGAAGAATAATCTATTTTACAAATTTCAAAGTAATTATTTTCTAATTATATTGTTGTAAATATATACAGTTCGTCATTGTAGCTAATAATCTTAATCAAAATATTTGAAATAATTTAATTATTAAAATGAAAAAATATAGAGAAAATTGGAGCATTAGAATGAAAATAAAAGCCGTTGAAAATTCTTCATTATTTTTTCATTTACATTTTTACGGAGGGAAAAATTCAGTTGTCATTTTTAATTTTTCGTTATTTCAGTTAATCAGATTACAATTTTTATTTTTTAATCTCTAAAATACTTTATTATGTTATTTGTAATTGATGTATTATGTCATTAATAAGCATAAATACTGTACTGATATTATATTAAATGTATCGTATTCTTATATATATATCAAAAGGATAATCTTAATCATAGAATTAATTTATAAAATTATTCATTAGTCATTATATGTATCATTAAGTCTACATATATGTACTATTAAATTTAGTAGAAGATAATCAAAGAATGTTTATTAAGGAGGTAAGTTATGTATACAACAATATAAACGTGACATACTAATACACTTTGTAGTATTTTTTTTATGTTATATGTCTTATTAAAAGAACTACGACAACTATACTAAAGAATAATTAATTATACGTAAATATATCCAACACAATTTGATTTTGAAACAAAAAATAAGATGATTTTTTTTAAAAAAAAATACATGATTGTTGTAGTAGTTAGATATAGTTTGAGGATTTCTCTTTCTTCGACTATATAAATTGTCCTGTAGAACAATGCATAATGTTAAATAGTTAATGCATTTTCATCCGGAAAAAAAGAAGAACAATAGTGAAATTAAATATAGAAAGAATTTACCTTTTCATGAGTTGTAAGAATAAATGCAGCCTTGATAATCCATTGAAAAAACTTACAAGAGGATAAAGGTATAAGAAGTTATTTCTGTAGAGAATTTTTTTCTATCTTTTGTAGAAATAATGCATTGTTTAATTTATTGGAGAATACGGTAGTTGACTTTTTGGAAAAGAAGTTAGTAGGTGGATGAGGGATTTTAGGAGTGGTTTTGGGTGGTTGATTTTTTGGGGGGCTTCTTTATACTTTTTTTTATTGGTTTTATTTTAACTGAAAAACTTACAAATTTAACTTTTTATGCTACCTTGTAGTAATTTTTGTAAAATATAAATTATTTTTTTTTCAAAAATCAAGTATTTTCATTGTACTGTGATATTTTTTGTATCTCTTATTATATATAGATCGATATAAATTTATTTTTTTGATTGTTTTCTCTTAAAAATAAGTCAATGTGGGATACAATTGATTTATTTTTAATTCTGAATTTTCTGTATATTCATATTTTAAAAAAGAATTGTGTCTCACTGTGGGTAGTATGGTGCACAATTTGATTACTTAAAATAAAGAACATATTAAAAAACACCTATCCTATTTTTTCCCTATCGATGGTATTACAATTTTTAATATTTTATTTTGTGGTTAAGTAATTAAATCTTAAAATAACAACTATTAATAACTAACCCAACTAATTGTGTATCCTAAAATATGTGGCTTATTCTTTAAATGGCACTTGGCTTAATGTGGTGACTTTATCCTCTCCTTTTAATAATATATAGAAAAATTTATCAACTTTCCTTTTGACGTGCACAGTTAATTTTTTTCCCATCAATATGAGTTTAGATAATTTTAGTATTGAATAGCTCTTTTACATTATTGATAATTATATTTTTTTAAGGTACAAAAGCAAAATATAAATAGAGAAAATTAATGATAGATTATGTCAAATAATCTATTATTGTATATATCTTCTATTATTGTATATATCTTTTAGTATCTTTTGTATTTTTGATAATTATCTTTATTTCCTAAGTTAGTTTATTTTATGCCTAATTTATCTTTGATATCTTTGTATATATTGGTGATTTGGGAGTAATGAGAAGCAAGGAAAATATTCTTTCAAAATATTCTTTCATGGTATCACGAGTCTAGGTTATCTCCTACCTCTCTTCCGCACCTTTCTTTCTCTTCCTCTTCCCTATTCGGCCGATCACCATGGCTGATCAGAAAATTCATCCGGCAACCTTGGTCACTAATATCAAGCAACACGTTCCTATTGTTCTTGATTATGATGACTCTCAATTCAATAACTGGTCTACCCTCTTTAAACTTCATTGCCGCGCTTATATGGTCATGGATCATATTACTCCAATTCCAATTAATGAAAAGTCTCCGGCTCCGACTCCTTCTGACATTGCTTTATGGCAACGACTTGATGACATTGTTCGACAGTGGATTTATGGTACGATCTCTAATGACCTTCTGAACTCCATTATTGATCTCGATGACAAGGCCATGGATACATGGCAACGTCTTGAAAATTTCTTCCATAACAACAAGTCTGCCAGAGCACTGAATCTTGATGCGCAATTTACCAACACCAAGCTTGAGCATTTTGATGGTGTTAAATCCTACTGCACCCGTCTTAAGACCCTTGCTGATAGTCTGAAGAACGTGGGTGATAAGGTGTCCAATAATCGGATGGCACTTCAATTATTAAGAGGGCTCTCTGAGGAGTACAAGCCTTTCCGTACTTCGGTTCGTCACCTGACTCCCTTGCCTTCGTTTGATACATTACGTTCCATGCTTGAACTTGAGGAACAAGGTAATGCATCTGATCTTGTTACTGAAGCCCATGAGGAGGCGCACGTTGCTAAAACTCCTCCAACGGCTTCGACCCCATCATTTGAATCCTCCCAGCATTCTTCTTCTTCTCGTGGAGGTAATTCCCGTGGGGGTGGCCGAAAATCTGGCAAGAACAAAGGCGGTGGCAGCAAGGGTAAAGGCATCGGTGGGTCAAACCGGAACAATCAGCAACAACAACCCCAGCAGCGTTCTTTTGGTGGTTCGCAGCAGCAACCTGCTAACACGGGTTGGGGGTATCCTCCACCGTGGGGTTATTGGCCTCAAGGCCCCTGGCCAACTCCACCGTGCCCATACCCAACTCAGGGTCAAACCCCTTATCCATGGGCTGCTCCTAGGCCAGGACAGAATCCTAATCCTGGTCTCCTTGGGCCTCGTCCACAGCAGGCTTACTCCATGGATAACTCTCAGACCTCGGGATTTATGCCTACCAACATTGAACAAGCAATGCACACTATGTCGTTGAATGATCCCAACTATTATATGGACACCGGGGCTACCTCACACATGACAAACTCTCAAGGTAATTTATCTCCATATTTTAATTTGAGCAATCATATTGATAATGCAATTGTTGTTGGTAATGGTAGCAAAATTCCAATTAAGGGTTACGGTCACCAATCTCTTAACCAAAACACACTTCAACTCAAAAATGTCCTACATGTCCCAAAATTGATTAAAAATCTCATTTCCGTTCGAAAATTTACCACTGATAATCATGTATCCATTGAGTTTGATCCTTTTGGTTTTTCTGTGAAGGACTTGCAAACGGGGAGCAAGATAGTGAGGTGTAATAGCAATGGCGATCTCTATCCTTTCTTCACAAATCGTCAAGTTCTTTCATCCTATCTTCCGTCAGCTTTTACAGTTGTTTCTCCTAGTGTGTGGCATTCCCGTTTAGGTCATCCGGGTAATGTTGTTCTTGGTTCTTTACGTAGTAGTAGTTTGATTAAATGTAATAAGGCTACTCCAGATGTTTGTCATTCTTGCCCTCTCGGCAAATTAATTAAAACTCCTTTTTATGATTCTCTATCTTATACTACTATGCCTTTTGACATCATTCATAGTGATTTATGGACATCTCCTATTTTGAGTTCTCATGGTCATAAATATTATGTTCTTTTTCTTGACAATTACACAAATTTTTTGTGGACTTTTCCTATCTCTACAAAGTCGCAAGTGTTTAATTTGTTTCTCCGACTTAGATCATATATTCGAACTCAATTTGAACGGGAAGTAAAATCCTTCCAATGTGATAATGGTCGTGAATTTGCTAATTCCCCATTCACGAATTTCTGTCACCAATATGGAATGTCTCTCCGGCTTTCTTGTCCATATACTTCTCCTCAAAATGGCAAAGCCGAACGAAAAATTAAAACCATCAATAACATTGTTCGGACTCTCCTTTGTCATGCCTCTATGCCTCCCTCTTTTTGGCACCATGCTTTAGAAATGGCTGCTTACCTTCACAATATTTTACCTACTAAAATTCTTAGCTATAAATCTCCCACTCAAATTTTATATCAACGCGATCCCGATTTTTCTCACTTACGAGTTTTTGGTTGTTTGTGCTTTCCCCTTTTTCCATCATCTAAAATCCACAAACTTCAATCTCGCTCTACCCCGTGTGTTTTCCTTAGGTATCCTTCAAATCATCGGGGTTACAAATGTTATGCTATATCGAGTCGGAAGATTATAATAGCTAAGCATGTTTGGTTTGATGAGTCGGTCTTCCCTTTCTCTAAAGTTCATACTCCTAAGACTCATACTTATGATTTCCTAGGTGAGTTTAATACCGCCTTAGACAATCCTTCTCTTCGCCATGTTATTACTCCTCACATAGCCATACCCGAGAGTGTCACCCTCCCCAACTCACGGCAGCCCACACCGCGGGGTACCTGCGGTGCGCCAGCTTCCACCGCGGCCGTGCTGCGGAGCACGCTACCACCTCCCCCTTCACCTCCTATCCCTGCTCCTCCTTCCTCTACCATCTCTCATTCCATGGCTACTCGTAGCAAACATGGAATTGTTAAGCCTAATCCTAAATACCACGCTCTTCATACCTCTACCTCCATATCTCCCGTTCCAAAGAATCCGGTCTATGCTCTTCGTGACCCAAATTGAAAAGTTGCTATGCAGGATGAATATGATGCTCTAATTAAAAATGGTACTTGGGAGTTAGTCCCTCGCCCGGATAATGTCAATATTATTCGTTCATTGTGGATTTTTCGGCATAAAACGAAGTCAGATAGATCTTTTGAGAGACATAAGGCTCGTTTAGTTGGTGATGGTAAGACTCAAAGAGAGGGGATAGATTGTGATGAAACTTTCAGTCCAGTTGTCAAGCCGGCTACCATCAGAATGGTTCTTAGTATTGCATTATCTAAGTCATGGTCAATTCATCAGTTGGATGTTAAAAATATTTTTTTACATGGTCATTTGAATGAAACTGTTTACATGTATCAACCATTGGGGTTCAAAGATCCTACTAGACCCGATCATGTATGCCTGCTTCGAAAGTCTCTTTATGGTTTGAAACAGGCTCCCCGGGCTTGGTATCAACGGTTTGCTGATTTTGTGGCATCCATCGGTTTCGTTCATAGCAAATCGGATAACTCTTTATTCATTTATCACCATGGTAATGCTACAGCTTACATTCTATTTTATGTTGATGATATTGTTCTTACTTCTTCCTCCGAGTCTCTTCGACAACAGATTATTTCCAGACTTAGTTTCGAATTTTCTATGACTGATTTGGGTGAACTCAGTTATTTCTTGGGCATTGCTGTCTCCCGTACTAAAACAGGTTTGTTTCTTTCTCAAAAGAAATATGCTCAAGAAATTATAGAAAAAGCAGGGATGTCAAACTGCAAGTCATCTGCTACCCCTGTAGACTCAAAAGGAAAGATGAGCTCTCAATCTGGCATTCTGTATGATGATCCCACTTTTTACCGAAAGTTATGTGGTGCCTTGCAGTACTTAACTTTTTCCCGCCCGGATATATCGTATGCTGTACAACAAGTTTGCTTGTTTATGCATGCTCCGTTGGTTGAGCATATGTCAGCTTTGAAACGTATTATACGGTACATTCAAGGAACATCTGATTTTGGTCTACATTTGTTTAAGTCATCTGTATCTTCTCTTCTATCTTACACAGATGCAGATTGGGGTGGTTGTCCAGATACTCGCCGTTCAACCTCAGGTTATTATGTTTTCCTTGGTGATAATTTGATTTCTTGGTCCTCTAAACGGCAACCTACTTTGTCTAAGTCTAGTGCCGAAGCTGAGTACCGAGGGGTTGCTAATGTTGTCTCCGAGTCATATTGGGTTCGAAATCTTCTACTTGAACTTCAATGTCCTATTTCTAAGGCAACATTAATTTATTGTGATAATGTTAGTGCTCTCTACTTATCGAGTAATCCAGTTCAGCATCAACGCACTAAACATATTGAAATGGACATTCATTTCGTTCGTGAAAAGGTCCAACGAGGCGAAGTTCGTGTTCTTCATGTGCCTTCCCGATTTCAGATTGCAGATATTTTCACCAAGGGTCTGCCTAGAGTTTTATTTGATGATTTCCGGGACAGTCTCAATGTTCGTCGACCTACCGTTTCGACTGCGGGGGTGTGATAGATTATGTCAAATAATCTATTGTATATATCTTCTATTATTGTATATATCTTTTTGTATCTTTTGTATTTTTGATAATTATCTTTATTTCTTAAGTTAGTTTATTTTATGCCTAATTTATCTTTGATATCTTTGTATATATTGGTGATTTGGGAGTAATGAGAAGCAAGGAAAATATTCTTTCAAAAATAACAAAAGCAAAAATTGAAAAAAAGAAATACATTCGAAAATAACAATTGCACGCAAAAAATACCATTCCCAATAACCCCATTAATCTGGCACTCATTATAATTACTTATCCCCTAAAATATTGAGATATTGTAACTTCTTTTATTCTTCTCTTTCTCTTGACCTAAATGTTATTCTCTTTTTTTCTTTCTCACATAACAGATAATCCTCTTCAAATGAATCAACACAAATCATTCCATCAAATATTTTATACCAATAAATTTACAGCGTGGACTCTGCTTACTACTTAAATGGATAAAACCTATTAAACAGTACAGGTTTGCACGTTCTATCTTTGCTATTCATTTTTTTTTAAAACACAAAACAAAAGATGTTACTATTGTGTAATTATGAAAGATTTTTTAATGCCAAAATATAACTATAAAAGAATATACCACACCTAAAAATGCTTATTTAATATTTACCCTTTTAATAGTAATTACAAGGTCCCTTTTTCCTCCTACATTGTAAAATTAATCAATTTTTAATTTATAATTGATTTATTATTGTAATTTTTTTCATTTTTATTTAGTGGGATGAATTTTGAATTTATATAAATGTAATTATATTTTATATTTTGAGATATATTGACAGTGGTGAATCATTAAAATTTTATTCAAAAATAAAATTATTTGTATATAATTAAAAGGATAGGAAAAAGCATTTTTCCTCGCCAAGTAATACCATAGGAATAAGTCTAATTACTAGGACAATGCTCTGGAAAAAAAATTAGAGAAGTATTTGTTTTTATCCATAAGGAAAATGATCAAAAATGTCCATAAACTATGTGAAAGGGATAAAAATATCCTTTGTTTATAATTTGGTCCTAAAATATCCTTACTATCGTCAATAATTTAATCTAGAAATGTCCTTATTGCTATTTAATAGGTCAAAAATGTCGTTTTTCAAATAAATTTATTATTTATTTTATTTTTGAACACATTATTATTTCAATAATATTTTTTTAATAAGCAAATATTTATTCTACTTCACTACGAGAAAATAATTTAAAAATTATTTTTTTTGCTTTATTATAATTACTATTTTTATCGTTATCTAAATAAAAATTAATGTTGAGTTTACTATAATCTTATATTAATGACATATATTATTTATTATAGGGTTACGGTTTCTATTTTAATTGATAAAATAAAATTAATAAAAAAACTATTTTCTTAAATTTTTATTAGTTAATTATGATTTTTAAAAAAAAACAAGAAAAAAATTATTTACAAATAATATTTTATTAGAAACACAATATGTTTCATATATATATATATATATATGGACATTTCTGACTCATTTGGTAACAATAAGGGCATTTTTTTACCAAAGTATCAATGACAAGGACATATTTTGACCAAAGTATAAATTAATGACATTTTTATTCCTTTCACATAGTTTAAAGACATTTTTTACCCTTTTCCCTTATCCATATTAGCATCCTATTTTATTAAGATATCTGAAACTAAAATTTGTTTCAACTTTTCTGATAAATTTTAGAACTCAAACAAAGAAATTAACAAAAAAATCCGCTTTACAGATTCGTACATCTTATTTTTAAATAATCAATTCAATTTAAGATAGTTGTTCATCTTATAAGATTAATTATGATTTGATTTAAGATTAAACACATCTTTAAAAAAATAAAGATAAAATATAAAATTTAGTAAAACAAATTTAGCACATGTACAATTATTACTTTTAAAAAATTCAAATGTTAAACTTTAATGAACATATTTTTTGCCTCTTTCTTTCATGGACATTTGCTTTTTTTATTTTTTTAAAATCAAATTATTACACAAAATAATAAATTTTAAAATTAATCGGTCAAAAAATAATAAATTTAAAATAAATAATCTTGAGTTGCTAATTTAAAAAAGTTACATGTCAGTTTGAAGAAAAAGATAACTACTTTTGCAAGAAAAATATTTAAAAGAATTAAATTAAAGAATTTTTAATTTGAATTGAACTATTTACCTATTTAAAATTTTCTTATTGAATCAACCATTCCAAAAAATTGAATTAATTTTAGATTAGTGTAAGAAGTCCACTACACAATCTTATAACTATGCAAAATCTCTATCTATATTATATACTAGAGGCAGGTGCCCGTGCGATGCATGGGCGGTGGGAAATATATTACGGGGGAGGTAAATGTGGGAGGAGGTGTTCCCCTTTTTGATCGCTTGCAAGTTGCAATTGTGTATGTGGAAAATAGGATCTAAGAATGGAAGTGATAAATCAGTCAAGATAACATGTTATATGTAGGGGTGAGTTCGATTTTTGCGGTTCGGTTTTTCCCTAAAACCAAAGACAGAACGGAAGATAATTTGGCGGTTCAGTTTTGCCAAAAAAAAAAAAGTAAACCATTGGTTTTTCGATTCGGTTTTTTTGGTTCAATCTTTGGTTTTTTTTCGGTTTTCGGTTTTTAAAAATATTTTTTTAAAGAAAAATAATATGTTGGGTAGAGACATATCATTGTATAAATATGCTAAACAATTAGTAAAGAGTAAAGTTTGGATTAGTACAATTATCACAATATAAGAACTATAATAATCACCAAGAAAATTGCAAACATATGTTCTAGAAAAACAAATATCAAATACTCCTTAAAAGGTTCAAGTCAATTGTGTGTAACCAAAAAAAATAATCAAATAATTATCAAATACTCCTTGAAGTATCAATTAGTTGCAGGTGACGGTAGCCAAAAGACTTCCCCTTGGAGGCTTCAAATCTATGTCTCTTTCGTGCAACAAGAAAGACTTTCCTTCTTAGTCATGTAGCCTATAAAGTATAAACGACGTAGTATAGAAAAACCGATTTTTGATGGTTCGGTTCGATTTTAGAAGACCAATATCACGCCCCGGGAGGGTACCCTAGGCGTGGCCGACACTCAGAGACTATTGCTAGTCCCCAAGCGAACCACTTGGACTCATCGTCACATCATACTCAACAGCGGAAGAAACATCCTCAAGGAAAAGACTTTAATATAATTAAAATAATCAAGTCTTTATACAAAATGTTAATTTCCAATAAAGAATAGTTGGAAAAACAATACATCACATCCTCTACTCAGTGTCTATGAAGCCTCTAACTCAAACATCTCAATGGTACAATGACAGGCCATGGTTACCCAACTCAAGGAAAATAAAGTACAACTCAAGCTAGATGATAAAAATATGGAAATCCTCCGAGAATAAGGAGGTCTCACCAATCAGCTGAATGCGAATAGATCCTCAACGAAGCGCCTGTTAATGATCTCTAATACCTGCCTCTGCATCATAAAACGATGCAGTCCCAGAAGGGGACATCAGTACTTGGAATGTACTGGTATGTAAAATAGCTGAGTGAAACAGAAACAAGTAGAATAATATAGGAATAACATCAACTCAACATCATACTCCATCAGAATGTCAAATGTCTATCTAAAGAAAGAATAAAGAGTAGACAATGACCCAACAACATCTCATCAATACATCATCAATACATCAGACTCACCTCAACTCAACTCAACACGACTCAACTCAACTACACTCGACTCGACTCAACTCAACTCAACTCGACTCGACTCAACTCAACTCAAGGAACATCAACATCAACTCAACTCAGGAACATCGACATCAACTCAACTCAAGGAACATCAACTCATCTCAGGGAACATCGACATCAACTCAACTCAAGGAACATCAACATCAACTCATCTCAGGGAACATCGACATCAACTCAACTCAGGGAACTCGACTCAAACATCACATCAACATCAACATCAGAGTCCTATCAAAAGGAACCTAACTGGGAGTTTCTCTAACCGACAACCATCACTTATGAGCCAGTGATGATACAACGAAGTGATGCCGTTGCCACATCCATCCAATACCCTGCCCGGGGTAAAGGACATCACATCAGTGGATCCACAAAAAACATCAAACATCAGTCCTCTTTTGGGACAAGATAGGAGCCATCCGCATTGCGGTTCAATCCTCTCTTCCTACGCGGGCCACGTAGTTAATGGGTTTGAGTGGGACTCACTCTCTACCCATTTCGGTGCTCAATACTCCTCTCAGAACTCGACATGCTCATAAAACATCATTATCATCAGTCCCATAAGGACATAATACATCATCATCAGTCACATAAGGACATGATGTAATACCTCAACATCAACATCGGTCCCAGAGGGACATAGTACATCATCTTAACATCAACATCAGTCCCATGGGGACATATTATAAAACCTCAACATCAACATCAGTCCCAGAGGGACATAGTACCTCACCTCATAACATCAACATCATAGACTCAAGATACTCTTTTAGAAATTAAACTTCCCATTTTAAGACATCATAAAACGTCATTCTCATCAACATCATCATCAAGACTCTCATCAAATGTGAAACACAATCACAACATCATCATCGTCAAGGCTCTAGATTCATCCCTAAGTTCATTAAATAATCATGTAAGGTTATGCAAAATCTCATGAAAAATGTTAACTTCAAGAAAACAAATAGTATGATGATCATCAACATAGAAAACATGTAATTTTAAATCAATTTTTCAATGAAAAACTCTCAAGTATTCATGCACATATACTCTTCAACCATCAACTCATCTTTGACCTCTATGGGGCGCATGAGAGAACAATCTCATGCTTTTAGTTTAGCCTTACATACTTGGAAATTTGATATTTCGATCAAAATTTGATGAATACTCGTTTCTTGGAGAAAATCCTCAATCTCGTTGTTCTTTTAGAATGAAAGAACTTGGAAAGACATCGTTTGAAGAGCTTCTTTTTGATTCTTGACTTCTTGACTCAGAATCTTTATTGTTTCTTGATGAAGAACCCTGATTCATGGAAAGAAGGATCAAGGAATCCTTTGTTGGGATTCTTGAATTCGCTTTCTTGAAACCCTAGGTTAGGATTTAAGATTCTATTAGGGATTTCATGAATAGATAGAGAAATTAGCTTAAAGCTTATGAAGAGTAACTCACCTTGATGAAGAATCTTGAAAGTTAATCCTAACTTGATGACTTTCTTGATGATTCTTGAGCGTTTTATGTTTAGGAGTGAAAGAGAGGGTTTTGAATTATGAAACTGATGTATTATGCGTTTTGGGACCTTAAATAGACGCCCAAAGGCTTTAGGGTAAAAGTACCCTCAAAATAAAATAAAGAAACGTCGGTTAGCTTATCCAGAAAGGGTTCGCGATAGGTCCGCGTCGCGGAGCAGTCGCGGACCTTCAGACAGCTCTGCAGGTCTCTAGTAAAATGGTCATAACGCTCTACTCCGAACTCCGTTTAACGCGAAATAAGATGCGTTGGAAAGCTAATTCAAAGATCTTTAATTTGATGTATTATAGGTCACCTAACTCATTATACTGTAGGAGATATGGCCATTTGAAATTGACCCTTCCATTAACTCATATGAAAACTTAGTCGCTAGAAATTCTTTGGACTTGATCTGATGTAAAATATCCTTCATAACTCTAAATCACATCTAATATACTTTAAATATTTAGGAATTGATCCTATCATATGAAGGATGACTCAATCTTAGTTAAAAAAAAGTTGGGGTGTTACATTATCTCCCCCTTGGGATCATTCGTCCTCGAATGATAAGTAAAGGTAGACATCAAGGCACGAATAAGAATCAGAACTCTTCTCAAAACTCACTCAATCAATCAAACCTTCTACTTCTCATCAATCTTAAACCATCTCCATTCAGACTCAGGAATGGACACATCAACTTAGAAAGAGAAAACTCAATTTAAATCAAGAGTAAGGAAATTACATCCTACATTCTCTTCATCAAGCACAAATGGAACGTCGAAAGTCAATCAACTCAAATCATTTAGAAACCTCGTCAATCTGTCCTTCGAACTTAGGAAGGAAGCCATGAACTCAAATCGAGAATAGGAACATCATATAAACAAGACTCTGAGGACACTCTCATGCTCAAGTCCCCACCTCCATTGTGCTTTTTTTTTTCATGGCACTCTGCTCCATCAATGCAAACTCATAGCTCTTATTCAAACCTCCACCTAATCACCTTTTCTTCTTCCATTCAAGCCTACTTGTCACTTCTACCTCCATCATTCAATGAACTCTCACTCAAAGTCACATCAACATACCCTTATCTATCTATTACGCGTCATATGATCTCATCTCTTTCCTCATCCCTATCTCTATCCCTTCATGACACAAGTTTAATACCGATATCACAATGAGGATACATTCACTCCTTCTCATCCACCCTCACTCTCAGTCTACTATCATCAACATTAGTATTTGGACGCGGAGGAACTCATCATCTCCCCCTTTGACGAAACCCCCAAACTACCACCTCTACATGCAGCATAAGCATGATTATACCTCTAAAACTTGATACTCTACATCATACTATCAATAATGGCATAATAAGCCGAAGGTCAGTACACGTGTAAGATGACATCAGAATCAAGAACCCTCACTCAATAGTAACTTGTACTTAGAGAATAATGCTCGTCCTCATCACTCTAATACACTCGCATAATAGCATCCACGCATTTAAGCCTACCATAGCAGCTTACACCCTCGATTACATGAACTCTTACCTCGGGAGATACTAATATGATTTTACCTATCTGTTAGACTCCTCACGATTTCTCTAACTGCTCCTCCTCATCTATAACCTTAAAAGGAAATGGCATCACATCATCATCAGAATTAAGAACTCTTACTCACTCATTGAATTCTTCCATCTCAAGCCCTTCTCCTCTTCTCTCAAGCCCTAGCCTTATTCAATTATTAGAAAAGGACTTAGAATGGGATTTTTGACCCTTTTCATGTCAAAACAACTTATATTAGTCGTACAGGGAGTTTATAAGGTGTTAAGAATGGACCAAAATGCCCCTCACTAATTTTAGAAATTTCCAGCCTCGAAGTGACTCAGTCTGCGACGCGGACTGGTCACGAACAATACATTTTCAGCAAAAATTTTCTGAACGAGTTTTCTCAATCCCGTCGAAAAGTTTTGAAAAAAATGCAAGTGTCACTCCGCTACAGGTGCGCGACGCGCCTCTGTCGCGTACCGACACTGTTTCGGTGTTCGGATCGAAAAATTATCTTTTCACTCGGTCGCTCTAAAAATCGACCGAGGCCCTTCCCCCACTCAATTTTTTGTGCTGATCACAAATCCAGCCTCGGATTCGCCATCCGAGCATCAGAAAACGTGTTATGCGCACATCTCTCCTCTAGGGGTACTTTGGTAATTTTACGGGGCCTTACATCAACTCTTCCTTAGCTCTCAAGGTCCTCTCTCTAAGTTTATAAATCGATTTTCTCTACTAGGCTATAAGCATATACGTCCACATGGTCAAGGAATCACTATCCACAAGAATATCTTAAACTCTTCTGTTATGCTATGGTCGCATACATATAGCTAGCCACTCAGACTCTTTTCAACGCTATTACTCTTAGCTCCTTCCAGTCTCTATGGAAATCTCTCTATGTTTGCTATTCTTATGGCGCACATAACCACTTCCCACAACTCTCACAATCTAACCTCTTCTTTTGCCTGCTGGCGCTCAACTTCTCTGCTCCCATAAATTTAATTGCAGGAGAGTTAGTCTATCATGGAAACTCTTCATCATCTATTGATAAGCCCCAAATCAACTTAGTTACTCATGATGATTAAGATTACTTACATCAGCCTACTTTACATCGATAACTCAAATATACTATCTAGATTCTTATAGCAGTCATAACTTAGAGCTTCACACAATCATGGATACATATCTTAAGTCTCTTCTTATCTGTCTAACCTCATAACTCGGTGAGTCTCATGAACTCACACTTAAAAATCATAAGCCTAATTTAGATCTATCACCTTGAAAGCACTCTTTTTCCTCTATTCAACATCTACACTTCACCATCAATAGTATGAATACTACAACATATCAACATAACTTCCTACTAGTCTGAGCACACCCTACCATATTCTAACAACAACTCTTCATCTATACCTCATCATGAAAATCACTAGAGTACTTATGACTCTTTCATCAAACTTATGGCAATCAACTCAGCACATCATTACTTATCTAATAAATACTTAACTCTAACTACAAGCCTCACCCAGCCATCACTCTTGTCATCTCGTCCCTTTCTTTCCATTATCATCCTTCTAACTCTGGGATGATTCGATTCTACTCAGGATTTATAAGACCTCATATCTCACTCTTAGGTGGTAACATCAAACTCTTTAGAGACATAGGTTCTCCTTTCATGGGTCACATCGGAAGCAAGTTTTGAAAAACAAATGGGACTAGGTACATCTAGAGATAACTCAAATGCACGATTCATATGATTAATAGTGCACTCGTCCTAGTCAATCAACTTCGCATCTCAGTCGGCTTTTCACAAGCCTAGACAGTCTCTCTACCATTCCGATTACTTTATCTCAAAGGATCTCATCTGTAAGAGTTAGAAAATTACTGTCGCTATCACCTCGTGGACGAGGCATCGTCGAAAGGTTTAGAGCAATGCACGAATCATCGCAAATTTCTTAGGAAAGAGTTCTATCGCACGATCAGAATCTGAAAGAAGGGAAACTTATCCTAAATGTCCTATAGCCTCCCCATTATGGATGTGGCGCGCTTCACACCAATAATAAGGACTCTACTAGACACGACTTCATAGACTCCCTAGGACACTTGAACTCTGTGCTCTAATACCAAGTTTGTCATGCCCCGGGAGGGTACCCTAGGCGTGGCCGACACTCAGAGAATATTGCTAGTCCCCAAGCGAACCACTTGGACTCATCGTCACATCATACTCAACAGCGGAAGAAACATCCTCAAGGAAAAGACTTTAATATAATTAAAATAATCAATTCTTTATACAAAATGTTAATTTCCAACAAAGAATAGTTGGAAAAACAATACATCACATCCTCTACTCAGTGTCTCTGAAGCCTCTAACTCAAACATCTCAATGATACCATGACAGGCCATGGTTACCCAACTCAAGGAAAATAAAGTACAACTCAAGCTAGATGATAAAAATATGGAAATCCTCCGAAAATAAGGAGGTCTCACCAATCAGCTGAATGCGAATAGATCCTCAACGAAGCGCCTGTTAATGATCTCTAATACCTGCCTCTTGCATCATAAAACGATGTAGTCCCAGAAGGGGACATCAGTACTTGGAATGCACTGGTATATAAAATAGCTGAGTGAAACAGAAACAAGTAGAATAATATAGGAATAACATCAACTCAACATCATACTCCATTAGAATGTCAAATGTCTATCTAAAGAAAGAATAAAGAGTAGAGAATGACCCATCAACATCTCATCAATACATCAGACTCACCTCAAGGAAACTCAACTCGACTCAACTTAACTCAACTCGACTCGACTCAACTCAACTCAACTCGACTCGACTCAACTCAAGGAACATCAACATCAACTCAACTCAGGAACATCAACATCAACTCAACTCAAGTAACATTAACATCAACTCATCTCAGGGAACATCGACATCAACTCAACTCAAGGAACATCAACATCAACTCATCTCAGGGAACATCGACATCAACTCAACTCAGGGAACTCGACTCAAACATCACATCAACATCAACATCAGAGTCCTATCAAAAGGAACCTAACTGGGAGTTTCTCTAACCGACAACCATCACTTATGAGCCAGTGATGATACAACGAAGCGATGCCATTGATACATCCATCCAATACCCTGCTTGGGGTAAAGGACACCACAAAAAACATCAAACATCAGTCCTCTTTTGGAACAAGATAGGAGCCATCCGCATTGCGGTTCAATCCTCTCTTCCTACGCGGGCCACGTAGTTAATGGGTTTGAGTGGGACTCACTCTCTACCCATTTCGGTGCTCAATACTCCTCCCAAAACTCGACATGCTCATAAAACATCATCATCATCAGTCCCATAGGAACATAATACATCATCATCAGTCACATAAGGACATGATGTAATACCTCAACATCAACATCGGTCCTAGAGGGACATAGTACATCATCTCAACATCAACATCAGTCCCATGGGGACATATTATAAAACCTCAACATCAAAATCGGTCCCAGAGGGACATAGTACCTCACCTCATAACATCAACATCAAGATCATAGACTCAAGATACTCTTTTAGAAATTAAACTTCCCATTCTAAGACATCATAAAACGTCATTCTCATCAACATCATCATCAAGACTCTCATCAAATGTGAAACACAATCACAACATCATCATCGTCAAGGCTCTAGACTCATCCCTAAGTTCATTATGCATGCTTTTCAAATAATTATGTAAGGTTATGCAAAATCTCATGAAAAATGTTAACTTCAAGAAAACAAATAGTATGATGATCATCAACATAGAAAACATGTAATTTTAAATCAATTTTTCAATGAAAAACTCTCAAGTATTCATGGACATATACTCTCAACCATCAACTCATCTTTGACCTCTATGAGGCACATGAGAGAACAATCTCACGCTTTTAGTTTAGCCTTACATACCTGGAAATTTGATATTTCAATCAAAATTTGATGAATACTCGTTTCTTGGAGAAAATCCTCAATCTCATTGTTCTTTTAGAATGAAAGAACTTGGAAAGGCATCGTTTGAAGAGCTTCTTTTTGATTCTTGACTTCTTGACTCAGAATCTTTAGAGTTTCTTGATGAAGAACCCTAATTCATGGAAAGAAGGATCAAGGAATCCTTTGTTGGGATTCTTGAATTCGCTTTCTTGAAACCCTAGGTTAGGATTTAAGATTCTATTAGGGATTTCATGAATAGATAGAGAAATTAGCTTAAAGCTTATGAAGAATAACTCACGTTGATGAAGAATCTTGAAAGTTAATCCTAACTTGATGACTTTCTTGATGATTCTTGAGCGTTTTATGTTTAGGAGTGAAAGAGAGGGTTTTGACTTATGAAACTGACGTATTTTGTGTTTTGGGACCTTAAATAGACGCCCAAAGGCTTTAGGGTAAAATTACCCTCAAAATAAAATAAAGAAACGTCGGTTAGCTTATCCAGATAGGGTTCGCGATAGGTCCACGTTGCGGAGCAGTCGCGGACCTTCAGACAGCTCTGCAGGTCTCTAGTAAAATAGTTATAACTCTCTACTCTGAACTCCATTTAACGCGAAATAAGATGCGTTGGAAAGATAATTCAAAGATCTTTAATTTGATATATTATAGGTCACCTAACGCATTATAACTTAGGAGATATGGACATTTCAAATTGACCCTTCCATCAACTCATATGAAAACTTAGTCGCTAGAAATTCTTTGGACTTGATTTGATGTAAAATATCCTTCATAACTCTAAATCACATCTAATATACTTTAAATATTTAGGAATTGATCCTATCATATGAAGGATGACTCAATCTTAGTTAAAAAAAGTTGGGGTGTTACAACCAAAACCAAAATCGAAACTGCACATAATCGGTTCAGTTCGGTTTTTTGTGTTCGGTTTCGGTTTTTTACGGTGCATTTTTTTTGGTATTTTTCAATCGGTTTTGGTTTGGTTTTCAATTTTCGGTTTCACGGACCTACCCCTAGTTATATGAATGCATTGATAAGGCTCGTCTAAAATACAGATTGTTCCTACAGCCTATGTAATTATCAGCAAGAGTAGCATCAGCTGCAGTAGTAGTGGACAAACCACCTTCAATAATGAAGTGCTAACAAACAGGATGACTGAACGTAGAAGCACTGCACAACTTATACATACAATGACTGCAACATAGCGGGAACATGCTAGGCTCCCACTGTTAGCAATGGTGTAATCATCATACTCGGATTGCAAGAATTGACGCTCAGCTGCAGCCAAAGCCAAAAAATGAGGATTTCTAATATCCATGCCTGGTCCCCATGCTTGCCTGATTCAAACAAAGCAAAGGTCAAAAATTCTAATTATACAATTGACAACCTGAAGAACCTACCTGATATTAATTGCCATTACATCAGGATTGCTCCTTGGCGGAGGAAAGGGTGTAATTTGGTGAAAACACCTGATAGAATACAAACAACAAATTAAAAATCACTTGGAGATCATGATATTATGATATATGCATATCCACCAAAAGGGCGTCCTCTTGTTCAGGTAAACAAGTAAATTTCAGTAATGATTCACTGACGGTCTTATACACGACGAGGAAAAGCAAATGAATGTTACAAGTATTTAAGAGGAACGGTTTGTGCACAATTTGAAAATAATAATGGCATAACCTGTTTCTCAAGCTCCTTCACTCTAGCTTCGGCTTCCTCGTAACTCGTTTCGGCAACTTTAAGCTGCACAGAATTTCTCAAATTCCATATAAAAACGTTCAGAGATGCATGACTAAATGCAAGTAAAGCAGAGGAAAAGAACTGGTGAAATGTGCACCTTTTCAAGAAGATTTTCATTTTCTTCTTGTAGCATATCAAGCTACCAAAAAAATGTAACTATCAGAGCAGAAAGGGCACTGAAGTCAAGTGATATATACATGATTTTCTTTCACAGTACCACTCTCAACAATGGGAGTAGTAGAGCCATCAACAAGCTTTAGCTTACCCAATGATGTTGATGGGTTAAATGAAGAGAAAATGGTTCTCATGGACGCCAGAATCACTCCTAATGTTGCTCATCACATTCACATCTGCCATTGGAAATATGGTACATATAAGCATTCTCTTACATAACTTTGATATGATACTTCAAATACAAATGATCAGAGTAAAATGTTTCCTTTGTCAGGGAAGAAAAGTAGTAACAGAAGGTATATTTCTGGCCGTTAGCAGTTGGACAATTCCAAGGGAAAAAAATTTAAAGTTCACATTATAAGCTTAAAAGAAAATACCAGAGGAAGGCTAAAGGCAAAATACACATACCATGCAAGAAAGAAAGGAAGTGGCCCATGTTGCGTTGAAAGGAAATCATCATAAGTAAAAGACAACAACATGTAGATTGAAGTTTCCAGTTTCACTTTATCCGGTTTCACTTTAATCAAAAACATTAAGAAAAAGGTAGAAATTAGAGGAATCAAGAAGTTTTTAAGAGGCAACAAAGAGTTATTATGGCTTGTAGTACCTGGTGGGTACAAAAGGCATCTTGGTAACCGCCCCATCATAAGACTTCCCTCGAATCACAATCTTGACATTGGTCCCGAACTTGTGGTTACCTGTTTTTACATATCCCATTGCTATGTTCTTTCTAAGACAAGGGCTGAAACTGCCACTGGTGATTTCCTCAATAATTGGTCCCGACCTTGTGGTTACCTGTTTTTACGTATCCCATTGCTATGTTCTTCTTAAGACAAGGGATGAAACTGCCGCTGGTGATTTCCCCAATATTTTGTCCATTTGAATCTTGAATTTCACTGTGACTTCTAGGAGGTGGGCCTGAAGAGAAAAAGCTAACTCACCTGATTTTAGGACCTTCTTCAATTTGCTTTAGTATTACCTCAGCACCAAGGAAGCCTCCTTCTGCCCTTCTTCTCTTCCCTATGGCCCATGTCAGCCCTGCCTCTACAGGTGTTATGTGCTGCTCCATGTCATTACCATATAAGCACAAACCAGCCTCAAGACGAAGATTGTCACGAGCTTCTAAACCTGTTAACCGAATCTTCCCTTCTGATTTCTCTAGAATAGCTTTTGCAAGGTCAACAAATTCTTGAAGCTACTGAAATTTCAAATCCATCTTCACCAGTATACCTGAAAACACTCAAAATATAGACTATGTAAGAGGCTGTCTAAAAGTCCAGATTACTTGTGCAAGGATCAAGTTTCCAAACAATACGCAAGTAGGAAATGATTGCATAAGAAAAAGCTAACTGAATGACAAGAACCAGAGAAGTTGTCTTATGGATACAGATATAGGTTTTTTATTCATTAGTGTGCAATAAAAAAGGGGTATTCAACCATAATAGAAGTCATGTTAACCCATTATTAAAACAATCAAAGAAGGAACTACCCGAGAAAATGCTTGGACTTTTTCATTTATCTGAAGTGATGCCGATTTTGAACTTTCTAAATTTTGAAAAGATTATCAAACTAAGAGTGTGCTTGGTATGGAGGAAAATATTTTCCAGAAATGTTTTTCAATTTTCTTATGTTTGGTTGGTGAATATGTTTGGAACTCTAGGAAAGTAAGTTCCTTAAGAATAATGACCCAATGGAAGTAGGGAAAATTAGTTGCACAAGTGACATTTCAAGTTTATCATTTCCTCCCCTACCCACTTACCCACCACATGACCATCCTACCCCTGCCACCCCCGAATTTCCACTCTCCATCCCATCCTGCCTCCATAGAATTTCCACTCTTGGGATGATATTTTCTTCTTACTTACCGAACACTTCAAAATAAATAAGAATACCCACTTGTTTTCCAAGTACACAATTTCTAGGAAATCATTTTTTGTGGAAAACGTCATCTTTCATACCGAAAAAGAATTAAATTTTTTCTCAGGCACAAATTCAACACTCAAATTTCAAGAGGAAAGCAAGAACATAAACATACCCTGTCCTTGTGAGGAAGCATGGTGCCCCATTGATATCCAAAATCCTAAATTCCCTAAAGTACATCTTGCTCAAATCAACTTTTGTCAGATGTTGAAGCACTGGAGCAGCAAGAGGTCCCTGAACAAAAGAATTCAAGGAAAAAAAAATCTGTAACCAGCGAAACAATTAAACAACTTGAAGAAGTGAAATGGAAAAAAAATTATTTCCTGAAATTGCAGAAAATGAAAGATTATCTAATGAACTTGTCAAAGACAGAGAAGAAAGTTCTAGAGATGCATTGAAAGAAAATATTTACTGACCTCCCGTTCTTCTTCACCATCGTCATCCAACACATCATCTTCTCCAGACTCAACAGGAGTAGGCAATGCAGATGCTTTAATTGATCGCCCATGACCCTCCTTTCGCTCCTTCAATTCTAGTAGTTTTGATTCAGCAGCTCTTTGGCGTTTGAAGCGAGCAATCTTTTATAACATAATGCATTTAATAACTCAATTATCCATCCAACAAAGAGAGTGAAATGAAAGAAACCTAATAGTTACATTCACAGACAGAATTCCAACTGAATGTCAACTCCCACCTACCTTCTGCAAAAGTATTAGGTCCGCCTTGTTTATATGTCTCCATCTCCTCTTCAGGAACAAGCTCCATTGTCTCACAGAATGAAATGAATTCCTAGAGAGATTGCCAAAATTGTAAAGCCAAGATCTAAGTCAGCATTAATCCTTACTGTTTGGCTGAAAACATAAATGTAAACACATGTTATCAGGTCACAACAATTTTACCTTTTAACCTGATCTGTGAAGCTTTAAGTACTTTTATCCTCTCATCTTCTGCAATTTTTTTATTAGCTCAGCAAGATAGTATGTACCTGAAAAATTGTAACATTAGCTTCCATTACCAGTTTCTCTTCAATTGTAGATATCCATCTGTCATGGTTTTCAAGGTCTCAAATTAGGAGATTGCGAGAAAGAAAACTTACTTCCAGCACGAAACTTGCAGCAGCAAAAGCAAAGATTGGTGAGCGATGTTACTGCTGCAGCTACAGTACCTATTATCTAAAGATGGATCCTTCCAGTAGTGTCAGCCATCTATCCAACCAAGAAACTACAATTTTAGAATCTCTTTGGAAACTCATTACGTTGAAAAAGAAAATTGAGTACTTCTTAGCAGGAAGACAATTTTTTCATGCAAATTAAACAAATCAAAATCTAAATAGACCAAAATTACCCAAGGGAAAAGAAGTCGTACCTTCGTTGTTACCTTTTATGTTGTAGATTCGGATGTAGCGGAAGGATAATTCAAAGCAAAATAAAAAGAGGAAGACGAAACCTTGGTTGCATGCAAAGGAACAACAATGGATGAAAGAAGAAAGTGAATGCCTTTTTTTTAGTGAGATCCGATTAGTTTGGAAAATGCTTGGAAGAAGAGGGGAGAAGGAAAAAAGAGTTGTGAGAAATTACACGTGTTAGCTTTAGAAGGAGCATATATTTATCGTTCAACATGCATGAAGCCAGGTATATGCAGACCATCCCCCTCCCTCCCCCCCGGGGAAGGTAGAGAGGCTATTTCCAATAGACCCTCAGTTCAAGGAAAAGCATATTAAAAAAGAAATAACAGAATAGAATTTTATCATAAAGAAGAATATAAGGCGTAATGGAACATAACACTTCTCAGTCAAAAAAAAAAAAAAGTAATGCTGCACATTCTTGTGAAAAAGAAGTGTAAAATAGATTCACCAATAACAATAAAGAAACACTAAGATCTTTAGAACCATAAAAGATCATTTGTCTGAATAGTTCTACATTTAATGGACCCACGACTAAGTGAATCCTTAACATCCAAGGGAACACTGTCTTCAAGTCAAATAAGTCAGAAGGGCTAATAATCCTGTTAATTTAAGAGGTGGGAGTACAAAGAATTATAAGCATGAAACAAAAACTTCAAATATGAAGATCTCATGAAGCTGCAAATATAAATTGCTAAAAGAAGCTTTCTTTTGAAATTGAATACAATACCTTTACTTCTTATTGATATAGGAGGCAATGATGCAGTGTGAGGATATATAATGATTCAAAAGAAAGAGAATTATGACATATCTAGGAGAACATCCCCACTAAACATAAAGCATTAATTTTCACTTTCAAGCTATGTTGCTCGGACTCTCCAAAATTGTTGTTGCACCTTGTCGGACTCTTTAATGCATTACTTCTGGAGTATCCAACACGCACCTTTCGACATTTTTGAAGAGTCCGAGCAACATAGTTTTCAAGGACACAAAGCATGAATGAATAATGTATTGAGGAAATAACTTAATTCTATTAAATCATACTTGCTTCAGACCACTTATAATCGCCATAAAACATACACCATTGCCTTTCACTTTTAAGGACTTAAGGAATGAATGAATGACTAATCGAGGCAGTAACTTAATTTTCCTGAAGTCATACATAATTTGGATCATTTAATATTATAAAGACTCCAGAACTTGTTGGAAATTATCAGAAAAGGTTTCCCAATAAGCTAAATGTTTGCAATATCTAGTCTTGTTATGGTTGACACGAGAGGTTCTTCACATCTTCCCTTCCTTATTAGACATAGCCCACAATTAAAGAGCTAACACATAATGAGAACACTAACCTTCAAATTAGAAGTTAGCAACAGTCAACTTCGAAGTTGGATTCAATGACAGATCACTTGGCTTACTAATCAACCAATAAAAGATAAACAAGATAAAATTTCAAGAAAACGTCAAATTAGAAGATTGCGAGAAAGAAAGCTTACTTCGGCACGAAATTTGCAGCAACAAAAGCAAAGAAGAGTATACCTGAAATTCTAAAACACAGAAATCAATTCCAGGAAAAAGAAATCGGTTTCAAGGTTCAAACTTCCAATAAGTTAGCTAAGACATATTATCAAACGCCTTACATGCACAATCTTTTCCCATTTTATACACACAACTAAGCACAATTTTTACGTACGCACAGAAAATATCAAATTAGAAGATTGCGAGAAAGAAAGCTTACTTCCGGCACGAAATTTGTAGCAGCAAAAGCAAAGATTGGTGAGAGCCAACACATTTTGCCACCTTATAGTAGCATCTGAGAGACAGACACTAACTCACTTCAACTGAGATACTGAATTATTCAAGAAAGAAAAATAGCAACTTAGCTATGATATCTCTATATGAATGTCAGAACCACATCAAACCTATGGTGCTGCAAGCCAGAACGAAAGCTTTCATGGGCTACATTTGTTCACAGAGGAGAATAAATATAGAAGAGGAAAGCCCAATAAGTTTTACTTTTGATAAGATAAGATAAACCATGCGAACAAGAAAACTCTTGGCACATCTACTCAACAAAAATTTTAGAGAAAAATTCATGCAAAAGAACTGTTGCTACCTGTCAAAGTACGGAACCAGCATTGCGTGTTTTGTGCATTTTATTGAGTCCTTTGAGAAGTAAAACTCAGAGATAATTGAAAGTATGTCCTTCATCTCAATGCTAGCACTAGCATCTCTAACTAATAAGCGACCATCAGAATGAATCATTTTTCCTGAATTGAGTCCTATCAAATTTGAAGAAGGTTCCCATAGGTGAAGTGCAGCACTTGGATAGGCCAGAGATGGCTGAGACTTAGCATCATGAGACTGTCATTCGAGATAAGGAAGAAATTATTGTTGATACATGTTTATCGCATGTACCAGTGGCCCCATGAGATCAAAGAGTTTAGACATATCTATTTCACCACTTTCTACATCGTTTGATCCAGACCTAAGGAGCTTAAGAAAATTCTCCTGCCTTGTGCATTGTTCAGCAATCCCAAAGCTCAAGAGCACTGAGCTCAAGTGATTGTCTGCAGGAAAAGATAGGGGTTATCAGCATGGTATAGTAATTTCGATAAATGTAAAGTTGTGTTCTTAGGCGGTAAGGATATGCTGAAAACCTCCAAAAAATTATAGGCCCAAAAAGCAATAGAAAGTTGCAGTAGTTACAAAGATCCTAAAAAGTCTATTAAATGTTGGAGCTTCTTCTATACCCTCTTCTTAACAACAAAAATACATAATATTGATGCATTTCTTTTTGATATTCTGGATTGAGATAGAGATATCCTCAAAGCATCTGTTGTTTTTCTCTCTCCAATTATACCACCACATGCAAGATGGTATTATCATCATGGTATAGTAATAAAAAGATTTCATAAGCAGTAATGGATCCATCTATGATAATCAAGCATTAAAACTCAAAATTTAAGCAAAATTTTGAGGTAGTGTGAACCATGAACCTCGCACATCTATGAGTTCTGGTCCCTCAACTGTTGATAGGATCCTAACAAAGAGATTGTCTTCCAATAACCGATTCATCGGTTTCCGTAATTCCAGTCTCTGATTCAACCTTAGGCTAGCACAACTTAACTTTGCAATATCTTGATTCACTCCAGGAATAGGGAAAAAAGAAGACTATCCTGCAAATAAAAAGGAAAACATAAGATTGTTAAAGATCATAGTAGACTACTAAAGTGATAACGGCTCATCAATTGTCAGAAAACTTGACAGTTGATAATACTTTAAATAACAGGGAACAACAAATATTAGAAGCAGTGTGTAAACACGCGGAAGTATAAGATTATTACTCCTAAGATATCGTAGGTGCATATCACTTGATATCCCAAAATTAAAGCAGATCCATATGAATTGCAACTCTAATGCAAATTATTCACAGGATATGTCACAATAAAAGCAGAAGCCTGTCTCAGAAACATTATATCATCAGGTTACAACTTATACCAACATTATGATAAGTTATTTGAATAATGAATTTAATGCACGAACGGAAAAAAGAGGTACCTCAGAGTAATTATTACCGGAGAAACCACCAAGAGCAATACTTGGACCAAGTGGAGCTTTAAAAGCACTCAAACAGCTCTCTGCTGAAGTATAATGCTAAAGGAAACAACAAATTAAATATCATAGAAAAATATGTAAATCTAGTAAAAAATTAACCGAAAACCAAAATAAATTGGACGAAAAACTTACATAGAGGCAAAAATCATAAGAAATTAGAATTCCCTGAAAATAAGCCACAATATGTAGACACGAAAGACCATACTTGTGTATCTCCTCCAGACATTTTAGCCAAATGTCTTTCTAACTAATCAACCATTACTTCAAATTTTTATCAACTTCAAATCAAAATCTACTAATTACAGAAAAAGAAAATCAAAACTTTCTGTCAGCATTTCACTTGACTGATAAGTACTACTGGCAACATAAAAACCCAATCTTTCTTGCATTTCCCATAATACAAGAATCATTGTCCTTCTACTCTGAATCTTTATAATCCTTCACATTTTGAAATAGTGAAATCTGCCACTTGGGTCTGTTTCTTTAGCTATTCCAACAAAGACCAAACTGGCAAAAAGATGCGTTGACACGGATTTGGACTTGAACCAGTTTGACCCACAATTCTTGATTTGCCAATGGAACTAACTACTACAAGATTTGATGTCTACAGCTAAGACCCACAAAATAATATGAGGTAACAAAGTGATTCTTGAAACTAATGAGACTACTATTTCACTAAGAGCAAAAAGTTCCAATCTTTATTGAGTAAAAGGTGTATCTTTTAGGAAAATGTTAAATAAAGAAAGAAAAATGAGCAAAGTACCCTACTTACTACATAATAGAACCAAATAAAAGACCAAAAAATATGTAGGCATTTGAAGCAAATAGTAAAGTGGGAGCTTTTTTTGGACATTGGTGTCTGAAAATGAGCTAGAGCAAGTACAGTTATAGTTTCCGTGTGGTTTCTGGGGCTCCAATTTCTTTGCTACTTCATACAGAACATTGATAGAACAACCTACACCAGTACAGGAACAAGTCACACCCTCAAAATTCATTCCCCAAAATTGAGGAAAGCCTAAAACTAAGATAGGCATATTATCAAACAGCGTACATGCACAATACAACTGAGAAAATCCAAGGCGCACAAAATTTCGAAGTAACCGAAGTGTAAGCAACATGCATGGCAAAATTGGCGCAACCCAATCCAGCCTACCACAAACGAAATACGTACAGGCCAAAAAGTACCCCGCCTAAAAGATTTTTCAGGTCGTGCAGAAAGTCCCCACCAAAATGCAACAAATAAGTAAGAAAAAAATTAAAAATACCTGGAAAATGGCGATTTCTAAATCTCAACCACGGACGGAGAACCCAAGTAACCTGTGAAAATGGTGCCTTGAAGGCCACATGAAACATCTATATGTAAAAGGGAATAAGACCGTAGAGTGGACACGTGGGTAAGGAAAGGGGTCATTGGCCCTTCGGTGCGGTGGATGAACGCCCAGAGAAGAAAAAATATTACGGAAATGCCACTACTGATAATGCCACTGGGAAGAAGAAATATTACAAAAATGCCACTATTGATAATGCCATCGGGAAGAAGAATTATTACGAAAATGCCCTTGGTCGTCCCACCAAAGTGGCACTTATTAATGTTCTTAATTAACTAGATACCAGCTGCGTGCTGAATATGTTATTTTAATTTAGCGATGGAGAAGTTATATTATATGATTTTAAAAATATGTAAAATTATTAATTATTATATTTATAGTAATTTTTATGAAATACCCAAATAATATCTATTACTCTCTTTGTTGAAATTTATGTGGGAGTGATAGAATTTCAAAATTTAACTCATTTTTTAGGTCTTTTAAATATTTTAAATTGTTATTATTGTAATTTATAGTACTTTATATATAATTTTTAAAAATTAATGTATATTATTTTCTTTGTCCCAATTGATGTGGCACTGGTAGAATTTCAAAATTTAATATCTTTTCATATGTCTTTTAAATATTTTAAGTTGTTGATTATTTTAATTTATAATTTTTTAATAATTTTCAAATAATATATGTTACTTCTCATGTCTCAATTTCTACTTCTATGAGTAGTGGTAATGTTTGCGTACATTATATCCTTCCCAGACCCCACTGATGGAATTCCACTGGGTATGTTGTTGTTGTACTTCTCATGTCTCAATTTATGGGAAATTAATAGGATTTAGAGAGTTAATTAATTTCTAAAATATTTTAAGTTGTTAATTATTTTAATTTATAATTTTTTAAATAACTTTCAAATAATATATATTACTTCTCATGTCTCAATTTATGAATAGAATTTTGAGAGTTAATCCATTTCAAAAATATTAATCGTTGTTGTATTTTATAGATTAAATAAAATAATAAATATTAGTAATGAACTAATATTTTAAGGTAGTCAAATCAAATAATGTTTTTAAAGGAGGAAGAAATTGAGACCCAAAAGCTGGTAGGGTCCACAAGTACTCGAACAAGACGTGAAATAAGAAAAGAAAATGGGCCCACAAGTATGAAAGTATGGCGGGAAGAGGTAAAAAGTCGCACAAGTATTGGTTTTTATGTCCAATAAAATGTTACCGTTCAAGTCTAAAGCAGCAAGGTGCCATCTTTTTAAAACACAAAAAATACAAAATATCAGAAGATGACAAGAACACCCTTCGAATAAACTTTAATTCCTAGGAGCACACACGTTGACCATGCCATGTATGCTTGTATTATGTAGATTTGTGGTAATTTTTAAGTAGTTTTTTAATTATATAATACATGTTATTTTTTTTATCCCTTTTATGTAACGACAATAAATTAATTTCAATAATCAATTAAATTTTATATTTGTTTTTAAAAATATTTGAAATTGTCAAATATCATGATTTATAGTAATTTTTTGACTTATCTAGATTAAGGGTAATTTTTATGTAGTTTTATAATTAAATAATACATGTCATTTCTTCTATCCGCTTTTATGTGACGTTGATAGATTAATTTCAATAATCAACTGATTTTTTTGTTTTGACTTTTTTTTTTTAAAAATCAAGCAGCTAAAACAGACACGTCAATGAGTAGTTGTCTTCTTAAGCAAGCAGGTTGAAGCAGGCATGCCGTCCAACAGCTGCTTGCTTCAACTGCTTCGTAGATATATGACTATTGTTAATTATGTAGATTTATGATAATTCTTACATAGTTTACTAATTAGATAATACATGTTATTTCTTTTGTCCCTTTTTATGTGATGTCGATAGATTAATTTTAAATCAATTAAATTTTGTATTTGTTTTTAAAAAAATTGAAGTTGTCAATACTTATCTAGATGTCACGGCCCGGGAGGGTACCCTAGGCGTGGCGGCACTTAAAGACTATTGCTAGCTAGCCTCCAAGCGAACCACTTTGCCTCATCGTCACATCCTACTCAACACCGGAAGAATACTCATGTGAAAACATTAAAGGAAAGATAAAAATATCATAAAATAGTCTCAAAAGATTAGATCAAGTTTAGCAAGGTCCATGAAGCTTTTACCCTAAATGTCTAGATGGGACCATGACAAGCCATGGCTACCCAACTCAAAGAAAATAAAGTAACTGATAAAATGAAGAAAGGCTCCTCCGAATAGCAAGGAGGGCTCACCGAATCTCTGGAACTCGGGAACTCTAAACCTCAACGGTGTGCTTGCTGAAGTCCTCTATCTCCTGTATCTGTATCATGAAACGATGCAGCATCGAATGACGCTAGTACATGAAATGTACGGTATGTAAAATGACTCAAGCAACAGACAAGGCTCAGGCTCAATCAACCAACTCGACTCAAGACTCAACTCCTCATCTCATAATTCAACTTTAGTAACATGATGCAAATTTAAAGTTTTGAAAATCATGCTTTGGAAATAGAATCAGTGTTTAGTTTAATGCAACTCAAATCGAAAATCATAATATGCTCAACTCAAGAATTGCTTGGAAGTTTCTCTAACTGACATAACTCTCCACCTCACCATGAGTTTTGGTGATGTACAATGATGCTGACATCGTTGCCACGCCCGTCCTAAACTTTCCAAGGAATAAGACGTCAACCTCTAACTCTCTCTCTCGGATCCTAAGAGAGAGTTCCTCAGATGGGAAAGTTCTGGGGTGACTCCTCTCACCCAACTCGGTGCTCAATACTCCTTCCAAGACTAAAATATGCTCATCAACTCAAACTCATCTCAATCAACTCAACATCAACTTTCTCATTAACTTCATAACTCAAAATGAGAACTCAAAATAATGCATACAAGACTTTTATGAATTATGGTCAAGTGACATCATATCATCCATGCTCAGCAGAGAAGATATCACAGATACTCAACACATGCATCCATGAGACAAGAAGCATACATTTCAGGTTCAACTTACTTAGTTTAGAAGGTTAGGTGTCGTGCCCCATTTTTCCTCACGGAGAAACGGGAACCTGAACGACGTCGTGACAACGACTCATTTGGGATTTAAGGAGAGTCTCCACCTAATGTTTGGGTGCATTAGGACACCATTCTAAGCCTAAGGTCAAAAGGTCAACCAGAGATAAGGATTCAGGCTCAAGTTACCTTGAAAGGAAGGTGTTAAGTACCCTTCGAGGTCCGCAAAGGCGGGTCCCGACCGTGTCTCGAATTCTATGCGGGTTACAAATAAAGGTCTATATTTTAAGAAAACCTAAGTTCATTCTAAGTGATAAAATAAATCAACAAATACAAAAGAAATCAAATTGCACATTTTTTAATACTCGGATCAGACGCACTTGGTTTATTACCAAGCCCAAGGACGAAAACCGAGGTTCCGTCCTATTAAGGGTCAAGCGTAAGTCATCCTTTCCGAGGTCCTATCTACCCCTACTCCCCTCCTAAGTTTATTTTATTAATTAACCTAGAGGCGCACTATAGAAAAGTATAAACTACTAACGACCCCCTAAAATGCCTATCGTCCCTCCTAATGTCCAAGAGGCATTGGACGTCTATTTTGGTAGGGTTCTATACTAGATTTCCTATTTAAACTCGCGTGAAAAGAATATTGACGACAACAATTAGCATATAAAGTTCTACCTAGCCTCAAAAACAAAAACAATATGACGACGTGCTAAAATGTAAGGCATTTATTAAGTAAAAATATTTTGGTTGAAAGCATTAATTTTTACACATAAATTCCTAAGAAGATGAAAGTCATTTATTAGAATTAAATTATAGTCATGCTTATAAACTTTTAATCCTAAACATGATTTCTAGATGTAGTAAAAGTTTTTTAAAGTAATCGATTATTCAAAAGCAAATAAACATGATTTTCATGCATAAAGGCAACACAATTTTTTTTCTAAATAAATCCTAAAAGGAACATGATTCCTATATGAAACAAAAAAAATTTCATGCATTCTTGATTTTAAGTTCAAGGAGAGGATTCTATAGATACAATTTTAATGTCATACGGCATGATATAAGCAAGCATTCAATATTCCTATAAACATGATTTCTATATTATCTATGCATGCAAAAACAAGATTTTAATTCATATTTCGAATATCGAATATGAAAGATCCTAAGACATGATTTTATCGCACAACAATGTTCAAAAACTAATTAGGCATATTTTCTAATAGTTAGGAAAATTGACTAAACCAATAACTTTGTCAACTCATAAAATTAAGCCTAAGATTATGCATCTAAACACATAAGTTGTTATTATTACTTGTTGAAAACATGACTCATAAAAACAAAGAAGCAATTTTTTAAATGCATGATAGTAAAAAGGATGCACTCTTAGACATGCTTAAAACAAAAACAATGGGTGTGTTAAAAGAAACATATAAATCTACATCTTTGGTATATTTAGAGAAGATTTAAAAAGCCTATACACGACCTCTAGCACATATTCGACTTTGACTTAAACACTCCTTGTTGTTTTGCGTTACAAAAGCTAAGTATAACTCTTGTTCTTTTTTCGTTTTTGATCCTAAATTAAGGTTTGCCTACGTGAGTGTCGGGAATGAATAAAATAAATAAATAAATCCCCCCTTTTCACTATATCCCCCGATATTATTACAAATCTTGCCGGAAAAAGTAAAGTACAACATAATAATAGATAGGTAAGAGCTTCAAGGCCTATCCTTCTCCCGTCCCGACAATTCTTCGCGATCCCACTGCATATAAAAAAAAAGCAAAGTAATGCGTATAGAAAATATTAATAAAAAGTGCTTACCGGTCTAGAGATCGAAAAAGCAACTGAGTGAGCGATGACTTAGAAGAAATAAGAGAGCAGTAATTTTGGCAAAAATAAAAAGGGAGAATTCTCTGAGAGCTTAGACTTTTTTCTGTGCGTAAGAGTTTTCTCTTCTTTTTTTTCTCTGAAAAAGTGTCTGGAGAGGATGAATAATGAGTTCCTTATATAGGAGAAAGGAGTATCTTTAAAAGGCAAAAATCAATTAACCGTCTGTATATTGCAGCCATAAATGGGCAAAACAAATGATTTAGGCAAGAAGTATTACCATATACACAGGTCAACATTCAACAAGGCAAACTCCCAATTATTGAGAAAATAAATCCCTTTATTTACGTGGATGAATCTATTCAGTATCAATTATACCCCTTTCTTACCATAATTTCTCAATTAGCCCTCAAATATACCATGTAAAGAAAATCAGTCAAATAATAAGAGAACACTCATCTGCCATATGAAGAATTTAACAAAAAAAATAGATAAATAAATAAATAAAAAAACAGAATTGACAGAATCATTAATAATCAACTATCACAACACTAATCAGTGAATGGAAAATATCAACATTTAGAAGAGTGTTACCCGGAGAAAATCATGAGGATGAATTGTTAATTTTAAAATCGCTGGGGTGTGGTTGTTTAGTGGCTGGTGGCAGTTTTGAGGGTCGTTTGTGGTGGCTGCTGTAAGGGTGTTTTGAGGGGGCAGCAGCCGCCATGGCTGCTGGCAGCGGGGTGGAGAGGTGGAGGCGGCTGAAAAGGGAGAAGAGGAGGGGGTTGCCGGCGAGGGGCTGTGGTTGCCGGCGCTGCCGGCGTGGGTGGAGAGATGGGGGTCGCGGTGAGGGGCGGCGCCACTGTGCGTGTTTGGTGGTTACTGTTGGAGGGAGAAGAGAGGGTGAGGCGGCGCGAGAGAGAGGACCGCCGGCAAAGGATGCCGGCGGAGAGGAGGGAGTGCGCAGGGGCTAGTGGCGGCTGGCGGGAGGCTGAGGTGGTCGAAAATGAGAAATTAAGGTTTGGGGGTATTGAAATAAAAAAGGAAAGTGGGTTCGGGTCGGATCCGGGTCAAAAATGGGTGACCTAGATTTAAATATTGGTTATAAATTGTAAAAGTTAGAAATTTAGCCATAAATTGGTAATCCGGATTTAAATACTAGCCAAAAATTGTAGAAATTTAAAAATTAGGCCACAAACTAGTAAATTGAGTTTAAATGTTAGTCAAAAGTTGTAGAAATTTAAAAATTGAGCCACAAATTAGTAAATTGAGTTTAAATATTAGTCAAAAATTGTAAAAGTTTAAAATTGAGATGCTAATTAGCTCAAGTTGGATTAAGATGCAAAATATTTACAAATAAGTGGCTAGAATCGAAATAAATTCAAGTAAGTTGATCAAAATTGAAATAGGATTTCAAAGATTTGACCAAAATTGACATAGCCTTTATTTAAAAGGTCACGACTTGAACAAAATATGGGTAAAACACGTAATTCGCCAAATTATGAAAATGTATTAAAAATAATATTTTGGATAACACGATTCGAAAGACGTTACTAAAATAATATGATACGCGTCTAACATTAAACTAACGATTATTCGTTCTTTATTTTTATAGACAATAATATAAATGACAATATAAAGAGCGTATTCTGGAAAATAAAATCATTTATTTCGCCAATTAGAATACCAATTTTTAAGTAAATAAAACGTAAAAATAAGTTAAGGGTCGGTCAAAATCGGGTGTCAACAGCTGCCCCTTCTTTGCTCGGGAATGAAGGATGAATTGTTGAGCAAAGAAAGTTGACGGAGTAGCCAATTTTGTCCGACCTATAAAATGTTATCGGAGGGACTAAGCAGAACGAAGAGTTGTGGAGAAAAAATCTTATGGCCGAGACTTCGGTTTCAAGTCGCCTACATATCTCTGGTTATACGAGAATCAGGCCGTTTGTAGTTCTAGATTTAGGAATGAATGAAATTCCTATAATGAACAAAACCATACGAATCTCGAAGCTTGAATTGAAATGCTCACGGCATAGAAAATGCTTAGATGTCGAAAGAACAAGAGGTTTGATGCATTCGATAGCGGAATGATGGCGAACTTCAGACATTCGCGGGCTTTATAGTTAAAAGAAATGCTACGTAAATGAAAATGATTAGAGCATATATATTAAATAGCGGAATAATAAAAAACGTGATGCAAGTTCCCTGTTAGACCATGAATTTTGCCATAAGACGATAAGGATAACGTCTTAGGCTATGACGTCTAGGGCTATGCTAATCATAAATTGTATCCTCGGGTCATGAAATGATGTCCGTGGGCCATGAAGGATGATGCCTTTGGACGATGGTACCTTCGGATCATGATGAATGTAATTAAATCCCTAGGCCATGAAATGATGTCCTTAGGCCATGAAGATGATGCCTTTGGACCATGACGCCTTAAGGGCATGATGGGCGGAAATTAAATCCCTAGGCCATGACATGATGTCCGCAGGCCATGAGAATGCTGCCTTTGGACTATGACGCCTTAGGGGTGCGACATGTTATGCTGTTCTCAGGCCTAAGCAAAGATAACTTTGGGCACAATGCGATGCATATAAAGAATCTCGGGCCAGTATCGTGCGAAAAATGAAATTTTCGAACATAATGCAATGCAATTTCTCAGGCCAATATTATGCACTTTTCAGGCCAAATTATGCAAGGCACGATTTTTGGGCATGATGCAATGCAAATTTTAAGGTATATGCACTTTCTCGGGCCAATGTTATGCACTTTTCGGGCCAAATTATGCAAGGCATGATTTTCGGGCACGATGCAATGCAAATTTTCAGGTACATGCAATTTCTCGGGCCAAATTATGCATATTATGCAAGACATGATCTTCGGGTACGATGCAATGCAAGTTTTAAAGTATATGCAGTTCTCGGGCCAATATAATGCAAAGCATGATTTTCGGGCACGATGCAACACAAATTTTAAAGTATATGCAATTCTCGAGCCAATATTATGCAAGGCATGATCTTCGGGCATGATGCAATGCAAATTTTAAGGTACATGCGATGCTGATATCGGGCATTTATGATGCAAGTATCGGGCACAATGCGGATGCGAATGCATTTATAATGTAAATATCGGGCACAATGTGAATGCAGATCTCGGCTTTTTGTAATGCAAATGTTGGGCATATGCAATATAAATTTTATACCTATCAAGCGTATGCAGTGTGAATTTGGGGCCGATGCAATGCAAAGCATAAAGTAATATTTTGTCTTACTAGATTATCATCTGCTCGGACAATGCGGGGATGTGTGCCTGTCAAATCTGCGTTCAAAGAAATAGTCAGTTTATAAAAGGGGGGAAGGTTGATCTATCCTTTGTCGTGGCTCGGTGTTCTCATCAATTGCTGATATCCAGACCTTTGTCGGGGCTTTTCTCTCGGGACATGATGGTGTAGCATTGCAAATTTAAAAGAGGTATATATATAATGTATACATATGTATATACTTTATATATATATATATATTTGAAACGTTTGAAAAACAACTGATAGTTTATTAATGAATCCTTTGATAGTGGCACATTTTAAGACAAATCCAACGTTCAGCTGAGTAAGGATCTTCGGGATACCTGATGTAGAGTTACAACTTCCTTGTTCTATCTGTCATGAATTTTTGAGCTGGCCTAAAAAATTCTGCCCCAGTTATCTTGTCTGCTTTTGCTCTTTTCTGAAAGAATTTTTGAGGTCCTCTAAAAAATTCTGCCCCAGTCTGTGGTCCAGTGGGGGAAATAAAATTTTTATTATGGTAAGACCGAGCTCCACAGGAGTGCCTACGTATCCCTCTTAAACGGGAATCAGGTCTGACGTAGTTCCAATTACAAGGAGCAAAAGACAAAGCCTAGACGTAATATCTTTTCACAGCATCTGCGTTGATAGGTCTGGGCCAGATTTCGCCATCCATCTCTGCGAGTGTGAGTGCTCCTCCAGTCAAGACGCGGTGAACCATGTACGAACCTTGCAAGTTTGGTGCGAACTTTCCTTTGGCCTCATCTTGATTTGGGAAGTTCCGCTTCAGGACTAATTGCCCGGGTGAGAAGTATCTCGGCTTGACCTTTTTGTTGAATGCTCGGGCCACCCTGTTCTGGTAAAGTTGCCCGTGGCATATGGCATTGATCCTTCTTCCATCGATTAGTGCTAGTTGCTTGAACCTGCTTTGTACTTATTCGGCATCACTCAACTCTGCTTGTTGAATGATCCTCAGAGATGGTATCTCAACTTCGGCAGGAATTACCGCTTTGTTCCCATAGACCAAAAAGTACGGTGTTGCCCCAGTGGAGGTCCGAATGGTGGTGCGGTACCCCCAATAATGCGAATGGTAGCTTCTCGTGCCATTGTCTGTGATTGTCAATCATTTTCCGCAATATCCTTTTGATGTTTTTGTTCGCGGCTTCTACCGCTCCATTCATCTGTGGCCTGTATGCCGTGGAATTTCGATGGTTGATTTTGAATCGGTCACACGTTTCTATCATCAGATTGCTGTTGAGGTTGGCTCCGTTGTCAGTGATGATCGTCTCAGGGACCCCAAACCGGCAAATGATGTTGTTTTTGATGAAATCATCAACAACTTTCTTAGTGACAAACTTGTGAGATGTAGCTTCGACCCATTTGGTGAAGTAGTCAATTGCCACAAGAATAAACCGGTGTCCATTCGAGGCTGCTGGCTCGATAGGGCCAATGACATCCATGCCCCATGCTGCAAACGGCCAGGGTGAACTAGTGACATGGAGTTCGTTGGGAGGAACTCGAATCATGTCTGCGTGAGTTTGGCACTGGTGACATTTCTGAACATAGCGGATGCAATCTGTTTCCATTGTTAACCAAAAATAACCCGCTCTGAGGATTTTCTTTGCAAGGGTAAAGCCATTCATGTGTGGCCCGCATGTTCCTGCATGAATCTCCTCCATAAGTCTGGATGCCTCTTTAGTTCCGACGCACCTTAGCAGACCCAAATCGGGAGTCCTCCTATATCGGATTTCTCTGTTTAAGAAGAATTGATTTGCTAGTCTCCTAATTGTGCATTTTTGAACTTTTGTTGCGTCCTCCGGATAACTGCCACTCTTCAAGTACCCTTGGATGTCATCATACCATGGTTTCTAGTCTGGTTCTTCCTCCACGTGAAAGCAATATGCAGGCTGCTCATGTATATGAATGTGAATGGGATCAATGTAGTTCTGATCGGGTGCCGAATCATGGAAGATAGAGTGGCCAAGGCATCTGCAAACTCATTCTGAAGTCGCGGAATATGCTTGAATTCCACCTTAGTGAATCTTTTGCAGAGCTTTTGCACGCAGTCCAAATATGGTAAAAGCTTTCGGTTCTTCACCGCCCATTCACCTTGTGCTTGCGGAATCACTAAATCTGAATCCCCAATTGCCAAAATCTCCTGCATGTCCAAATCAACTGCCAGTCGGAGGCCCAAGATACAAGCTTCATATTCAGCCATGTTGTTGGAGCAATGAAATCTAAGCTTTGCTGATACCGGGTAGTGTTGGCCCGTAGGTGAGATCAACACAGCCCCAATGCCTGATCCGTTAAAATTCTTGGCCCCATCGAAGAACATCCTCCACCCATCATATTCTTCAAAGATATCCTCTCATACGAAAGCTACTACTTCATCATGAAAATAAGTCTTCAGAGGCCTGTACTCTTCGTCTACGGGGTTTTCTGCTAGATGATCGGCCAGTGCTTGTGCCTTCACCGCTTTTTGTGTGACATAAACTATGTAGAATTCACTCAGCAATATCTTCCATTTAGCCAACTTACCCATGGGCATGGGTTTCTGAAAGATATACTTCAGAGGATCCATCCTTGAGATCAGATACGTCGTGTGTGCTGAGAGATAATGTCGCAGCTTCTGGGCCACCCAAGTCAGAGCACAACAAGTACGCTCAAGCAAAGAATACCAAGCTTCATACGGCGTGAACTTCTTACTCATGTAGTAGATCGCCTGCTCCTTCCTTCCTGTTTCCTCATGTTGTCCCAAAACACACCCGAATGCCTGATCCATGACCGATAAGTATAGCAACAAAGGTTGACTTGCCTCAGGAGGAACCAGCACTGGAGGGTTGGATAAATAGTCCTTGATCTTATCAAATGCTTCTTGACATTCCGAAGTCCATTTGATAGCGGCGTCTTTCTTTAGTAGCTTGAGGATTGGTTCACAAATGACGGTAGATTGGGCAATGAAACGACTGATATAGTTGAGCCTGCCCAAGAAGCTCATCACTTCTTTCTTGCTCTTTGGAGGGGGAAGCTCTGAAACGACTGATATAGTTGAGCCTGCCCAAGAAGCTCATCACTTCTTTCTTGCTCTTTGGAGGGGGAAGCTCACGAATATCCTTAATTTTTGTTGGATCCAACTCTATCCCCCGACAGCTGACAATAAAACCCAATAATTTACCGGCAGGGACCCCAAAAACACACTTTGCAGGGTTTAGCTTCAAGTTGTACCTTCGTAGCCTGTCAAAGAATTTTTGAAGATCAACTAGATGGTCACACCCTTTCTTCGACTTGATGATGACGTCGTCCACGTAAACCTCAATTTCTTTGTGGATCATGTCATGGAACAAAGTGGTCATGGCTCTCATGTAGGTGGCCCCAGCATTCTTTAGTCCAAACGGCATTACCTTGTAATTGTAGACACCCCAAGGTGTGATGAAATCCGTTTTCTCTGCGTCATCCTCATGCATCTTGATTTGATGATACCTAGCAAAGCAATCCATAAATGACTGTGTTTCATGCTTAGCGCAATTGTCTATCAAAATGTGGATGTTCGGGAGCGAAAAGTCATCCTTAGGGCTGGCCTTGTTGAGGTCCCGGTAATCCACGTAAACCCTGACCTTACCATCTTTCTTAGGCACGGGCACAATGTTGGCGAGCCAGGTCGGATACTTGGTTACTTCCAGTATTTCGGCTTCCAACTGGTTTGATACTTCTTCCTTGATTTTAAGACTCAAATCAGGCTTGTATTTTTTGAGCTTCTGCTTCACTGGCGGGCAAGACGGATCGGTAGGAAATCGATGGGCCACTATTGAAGTGCTCAAACCTGTCATATCGGCGTAGAACCAAGCAAAGACGTCCTTGTTCTTTTTCAAGAATCTGATGTATTCCCTTTTCTTTTCCTCAGTCATGTGAACGCTGATTCCTGTCTCTTGGATCATTTCATCATCACCCAGGTTCACTGTTTCTGTTTCTTCTAAATTTTCTTTCGGCTTTTCCTCAAATTCTTTGATCTTCCTAGCAACCTCTTCACAATTTTAATTTGTTGCCTCTGTCTCAGCTATGTCATGTTGGATAGTCTCATTATGTGCCACAATCTCAGTTTCAACATTATTAAAAGTAATTTTTCTAAAAGAAAACAACAAAGTAAACATAAAATGACATCATCGCGAAATGAATGAAAGTTTTATTCATAATCAAAATTTGTCATAATAATGGCATAAGTAAAACATTGAAATCTTAATTAAAAAGTCTTTATTTGAAAACATAATGACTTGGTGACAATTTCCGTTTCTACCCAAATGCCCGACGCGGTCTGGATGGGGTAGTGGTCCAACGGCTGATGAAGTCCTCTGTAGCTCCTTTCTGCACTGGGGCTTTCTCCTCCTCCTCGTGGATTATGACATTGCAGCTTCCTTCCTCGTCTTCTAACAGGGACAAACCTTGAAACCCAGTTAGCAAGCCCTTGACATCATCATTCAAAAACCCGGCGGATTGGAAAGTCTGGCTCAACAGTGGTAAGGGACTTGGTAAAGGATAGTAGCACCCTACTGGCAGTGGCTCCCAGTCGAGATACCCTTCTATGGTGTAAGCGTATCCCAGGCCAAATGTGGTTGAGTGGTGCAAAGGCTGTATGGGCTCCGTGATCCCTTGTAACGTGGCTCCCAAGCCCTTTCCTGGTTCATAACCCGAGCTCCACATTATGCTCATCACATCCATCATCTTCACTTCTTCTTCTTCTTCCATGTCTGCCTCTATCAGATCTCCTCTCGCCCCGGAAGAAAAGTCTTCTGTGATGAATAAATTCCTCACACTTTCTAGCAATTCTTCCTCTTTCCTCTCTAGGCCGCTCTTGAGAAACCCGGCAGACTGGAAATTCTGATATAATGACGGGATGGGACATTCCAGCCTTTCTCTCTGCATGGGCATTTCTCCTTCATACCCCAAACCCATAGTATCATTTTTGGAAGGAAGAGAAATTGGGTCGGGAATACCTTGGAGTTTGGCCCCCAATCCCTTGTCTGGTTCGTAGCCTAGCCATAACAACATGCTCAGGACCTTCTGACTGTACTATGGCTTTGGCTCGATGCCTCCTACCAGCTCCACGGTGTGGAACATTCCTCCGTCCATACAACTTTGTCCTTCAACGGCATAGACAGGATGTCCCTTCTCCCCATGCACTACCACTTTTTCATGTTCCCATTCAAACTTTAGGCACTAATGGAGGGTGGCGGGCACTGCTCCAGCCATGTGAATCCACGGGTGCCCCAGCAATAGGTTGTAGGAAGCTGGGATGTCCATTACCTGGAATGCAATGGGGAAGGTGGCCGGACCAATGGTCATGTCCAAAGTGATCTTCCCTATCGTGTCCCTTTGGGATCCATCAAAGGCTTTCACGTTCATCTGGTAATTCTGAATCCTTGCCAAATCCATGCCTAGCCTTGTGATAGTGTTGAGTGGACAAATATTTAACCCAGAACCCGGATCAACCAAGGCCTTGGTAATCATTTTGTCCTGGTACCTGGTGGTGATGTAAAGAGCTCGGTTGTGAGTGGTCCCTTCAACCGGGAGTTCGTCTTCGTGGAAGGATATCTTTTAGGCTTCAAATACCTGCCCCACCATGTGGGCCATCTCTCCTTCAGTGATGTTAGACGGAACATAAGCCTCACTCAGCACTCTCATCAATGCCTTCTGATGAGGCTCTGAAGTCTGCAAGAGGGACAAGATGGAGACCTAAGAGGATCCCTTACTCAATTGACCTGTGACGGGGTGCTCCTGGGCTTGTATCATTTTCCACTCCCACCTTCTTCCACTTCTATGATAGGGGGCTTGGTCCCGCTTGAACTACCTTGTGTCATGTGTTTGGAGGTGTCTGTCTGTTCGGAGTGAATTGCCCTTGGACAACATCGTTCTCTTCTACTGCTGCTTTTCCCTTGTCATAGCTCCAGGGAACAACATGTGTGTCAAAGTTGTTCTGAGGGGCTATTGCGACCATAAAAGGGAGCTTGGGCGCGATGACTTCTACTTCAAACGCTCGGCGCCCTTGTACCACGAAAGGCGTTTGCATTATTACTGCAACTAATTCATTTTGGCCTACCAACCATATGGGCCCCAGTGTACCTGCTGATTCTTCCACTTCCAGCATGTTCACCTGATGATTAGGAAGTGGGTTATTGGACACGTTGGGCGGGGGTTCTTTAAGCTGGATGGTTTTGGTGTCTATAAGTTTTTGGATTTTATCTCGTAGGGATCGGCAGACCTTTGTTTCATTCCAGAATGGTAGGCGCATACCTTGTTGGGGTCATACCATTTGGCTTGGGTATCAACGGGTAGAGCTAGGATTGGTGTTATGTACCTGGCTGCTTTCAGTCTTTCATAGAGCTGGGCGATAGGTTTGGCCAAGGGAGTGTAGGATTTTGTGGGTCTTCTTTCGAAATTGGGACGGTTTCTGTAATTCGGTTGTCGAGGAGATAGTGGTGGCGGTGAAGGAGTTTGGTAGTAAACTGGTTGGGTATTGTAAACGGGGTATGCCGGTTGTTGGTATTGTGGAGGTGGAGCTTGGTAAGGAGTATATGCTGGGTAAGGAGGGTAAGGCATAGGATAAAGTGATGTGGGATAGTGAGGGAGGGGTGAGATTGGAATTTGTGGGTTGATGAGGCTTTTGTGCGCCAACATGACCGCACCCACTTCCTTTTTCTTCCTGTTTTCGGGCAAGCTTCCCGATTGTAGTGCCTTGTTGGTAGCCTGTAGAGCTTCCAAATTGATAATGGCACCATTCATGATACCTTCTTCGATCGTCTCACCAAGTTTGATAATGTCGGCAAAACTCTTCTCTACGACCAATATCATCCCGTCAATGTATTGGGGCTCCTGCGCCCGAATGAAATAGTCCTTCATCTGGGACTCGTCCATGGGAGGCCTGGCTCTGGGAGCCTCGGACCTCCATCTTACAGCATAATCTCTGAAGGTGTCACCGGGATTTCTCTTCAAGTTTTGGATGTAGAACCAGTCTGGTGCATTTTCTGTGTTGAACCCAAATCGGTCCATGAAGTCGGAGGCCATGTCTACCCAACTCGACCATTTGCGAGCATCTTGGTCAATGTAACTGGTAAGAGCTTCCCCGGTAAGACTTCTCATGAACAGTTTCATCTTAATCCTTTCATCTCTTCCCACCCCGGCGAGCTTGTCGCAGTACATGCGTAGGTGGGCTTTAGGATCTCCGATGCCGTTGAACAACTCAAATTTGGGAGGCTTGTATCCCTCCGGCAGCTCCACATCAGGATGTATTGCTAGGTCTTCGTAATTCAACCCAACCACCCGCTTGCTGGACTCGACTTGCTGTAACCGATTGGTGAAGCTGTCCAATTTCTCGGCCATGGACTTAATCAGCATATCCTTTTGGGAGGACTTTGATTCATGGTATTCGTGGGTATAGGGAGCGGTTTCCACGAATATCGGATTTTGGTAGTAATTTTCTGGAGCATGGGTGTATGTGGTATTAACGGTAGGTTTGGGAGGCATATTTGGGATAGGGCTAGTATTTAAAGGGTGCGGGTTGGCTCGGAAGGGCCTGCATGGTGCGGGTTTTGGAAGTGGTAATTTGGAGGTTGGGCATTTGTGGGTGGCAAGCTAGTGGGGTTAGGTTGTATCTGAGGAGTAGGTTGTGTAATTGGCAATGTGGTTTGAGTGGTATTGATTTGTTCCTCCATGTTATCCCTAAAAGGGGTGCCGAGAGAAATTGACAGTCTAGCCAAGCTTCGCATGCTAGCCATTTCCTCTTTAAGTTCCAAAATCTTCCTTTCTAACCTTAGGACCAAGTCAGTGGAGTGAGCCCCCTTGTTAGAGTTCTCGTTGCTGCTGTTGTCATCAGCCATCTTACCCTTCTTCTTGTTCAGATTTTGGAGTGGCGGAGGAGGAGGAGGAGCCCCTTTTGATCTGGTGTAGTAGGCCAGAATGCATGGACAGATCAACCCTGGGAAGGGGAAAAACAAAACAACAAAACCAGAAAAGTCTTGTTAGAGGTTAGGGTAATAATAATAATAAACATGTAATTCAACAAAATAATCGTCCTAAAATACAAGGGACCTCATTGAGCCAGAGGTAGGCCTAATACGACAAGCAAGTGATTCGCGATAATTAATTCAAGCCATAATTTGTGAATTGGAGTTTAGAGTTAGCATAGATAAAAACGATAAAATTATTTTGTTTTATTCAGAAAAATTAAACTAATACATCATAATGAGTTTGCATTAAGTAAAAGCCTAAGGGGTGCAAGGGTAACATAGGGGAAATAGCTAGAAAAGAACTAAAGTCTTCAGTCACGGAGATCTCCATAAGTGGGGACGATTTGCTGTCTCATATCTGGAGTGATGCCATAGTCTCTGTTGAGTAGGTTGCGAGCCCAAGCTTTCTCTTCCAAATCTTCGAAACCAGGGGGCCCACCATAATCAAGGTCCAACCTTTCAGCATCTTCCAAGATCCAAACATAATACTCTGGCGTGCAATAAGGGAGGGGCTCTTGGACTTCGACATCGATGGTCCTTTCCCACCTTCCCATTATATCTTGGAATTGTGGAATTCCCTCTCCAAAGACAGACTCCGATAAGATCATGTTAGAGCGGAGTGGAATCATTTGGATCAACCCGAACTGACGAAGATCCCGTAGTGGAGCATATGGTTGCACCCCTTTTAGACCGATGAGTTCGATATAGTAGAGTTCATCGCCCCTCACCTTGGCACGTTGGATGCGCAGCCAACTGCATTTCCATTGAATCTGATACCCGGAGAGTTCCTTCAGAAAGACGTACCATTCCCCTGCTTCTCGTGGAGCATTGAATCTACCAGTTCTCCTTACATGAGTCTGAATCTTGTTCCCCATCCCATCTAGACTGTCGAATAAGGCCGGTCGTTTGTAGAAATGTTCGATCGCCCATATTTGTAACAGTAGATTGCACCCTTCAAAGAACCTTTTCCCCTAGCACATCTAGACAGTGCCCTCGTCATTTCTGCGACAATCATTGGCACCAGAGTTACGTTGGCATGATCTATCCCTCTTGCTAATGTTTGGACCACAGAACTCAAAGCAATATCAATCTTGCCTCCTTCCCTAGGGAACACCACCGTGCCCAACAAAGCGAGGGCGAAGGCATTGATGCGATACTTTTCCCATTTCTCAGCAGAGCAAGCGAATTCTTCATTGAAGTTCTTATGCCCATCCTTGTGATCGAAATGGGAGTACAAAACGTCCAAAGAGATCCAGTCAAAGTCGAGGGAGGTCAACTTTGGATTTGGATTATATCTTAGTCCCAAAGACCTGAGAAATTTCCTGGCTGATATCTTGTGGGGAATAATCATATGTCATTTGCAGTAGCTTAGCTCAGTGAACCCACCAATTTCCTCTATGGTGGGGGTCAATTCAAAGTCCTTGAATTTGAACACTATCCTGACAGGGTCCCAGAACCTCAGTAAGGCCATGATCAGGTATCTGTTGGGGATGATAAAGAGGAGGAAAGTCAAACCACCTAATAGCTGGCGGACCTCCATTGCACGTTCCTGCTTGATATTATTCCACCATCCCCGGAGTTTGTGACTTACACATACAACCATGCGGGTATTGGCAAAATTCGGGCAAGCCATGAGAGATCTGCACACAAAAACAAAGAAAATGCTCTAAACTCCATTTTACACATTGAGGCTTGAATTAGTTTATCGCGTTTCACGTAGACACATAATATGAGATTTTCGTCTATAGGGTGATTGGACCCTTTAGACTTAGATATGGTGGCTACTAACATAAATTGACCCCAGGGGTCAAACTACCTAAGGCTTATGCATGCATGAACTAGTTTTAGGGGTGGATAAAGTTCTATCTTAAGTTTTCTATAAGAGTGGGTTAGACACAGACTTGATATCCTATGTGAGAAGGCGCGTGGTCCCACGGTAGCAAAACTATCCGCTTACACCACGCTTATGCCATCTCTCTAGACACTGGTTTTGAAAAGAGGTTGTGAGAAGCGCAAAGGCACAACATCACGAGAAAAGAAAAAAGAGGGTCCCAAGTGGGAGGAAGTATGAGCGGTATGACAGTTAAAATTTAAGTGTAAACATTTAGCAGTTATAGCAGTTTAAGCAAGTAGTTAAAGCGATAAATAAATAAATAAATAAAAGGGGAAAGGGAAAGGAATAAATAAATAAAAGGAGAAGGGAAGATAATGGGGGAGTTAAGGGGATAAGGAAGGGGAGTTTGCGGGATAGGGGAAGGGAAATTAGAGGGGATAAGGGAAGGGGAGTTAGAGGGATAGGGGAAAGGGGAGTTAGAGGGATAGGGAAGGGGATGTTAGAGGAAGGGAGGGATGTTAGAAGGGATAAGGGAAAGGAAGGGGGGAATATAAAGGAGGGGAGCGTAATTAAAGAGGCACATTAAAGGGAAAGGAAAAAGAAGAAAAGCGTTAGTAGAAATGATTAATGATAAACAAATAAAGTAACCCACATAAAAAAAAATTAGATACGCAATGGTAAGAGCCTACATCCCCAGCAGAGTCGCCATTCTGTCGCGCCCCATTTTTCCTCGCGGAAAAACGGGAACCTGGACGACGTCGTGGCAACGACTCATTTGGGATTTAAGGAGAGTCGCCACCTAATATTTCGGTGCATTAGGACACCATTCTAAGCCTAAGGTCAAAAGGTCAACCAGAGATAAGGGTTTGGGCTTAAGTTACCTCGAAGGGAAGGTGTTAAGCACCCTTCGAGGTCTGTAAAGGCGGGTCCCGACCGTGTCTCAAATTCTATGTGGGTTACAAATAAAGGTCTATATTTTAAAAACCTAGGTTCATTCTAAGTGATAAAATAAATCAACAAATACAAAAGAAATCAAATTGCACATTTTTTAATACTCGGATCAGACGCACTTGGTTTATTACCAAGCCCAAGGATGAAACTGGAGGTTCCGTCCTATTAAGGGTCAAGCGTAAGTCATCCTTTCCGAGGTCCTACCTACCCCTACCCCCTCCTAAGTTTATTTTATTAATTAACCTAGAGGCGCACTAAAGAAAAGTATAAACTACTAACGACCCCCTAAAATGCCTATCGTCCCTCCTAATGTCAAAGAGGTATTGGACGTCTATTTTGGTAGGGTTCTATACTAGGTTTCCTATTTAACTCGCGTGAAAAGAATATTGACGACAACAATTAGCATATAAAGTTCTACCTAGCCTCAAAAACAAAAACAATATGACGTCGTGCTAAAATGTAAGGCATTTATTAAGTAAAAATATTTTGGTTGAAAGCATTAATTTTTACACATAAATTCCTAAGAAGATGAAAGTCAATTATTAGAATTAAATTATAGTCATGCTTAAAAATTTTTAATCCCAAACATGATTTCTAGATGTAGCAAATAAATTTTAAAGTAATCGATTATTCAAAAGCAAACAAACATGATTTTCATGCATAAAGGCAACACAATTTTTTTCTAAATAAATCCTAAAAGGAACATGATTCCTAAATGAAACAAAATTTTTTTCATGCATTCTTGATTTTAAGTTCAAGGAGAGGAATCTATAGATACCATTTTAATGTCATACGGCATGATATAAGCAAGCATTTAATATTCCTATAGACATGATTTCTATATTATCTATGCATGCAATAATAAGATTTTAATTCATATTTCGGATATCTAATATGAAAGATCCTAAGACATGATTTTATCGCACAACAAAAACTAATTAGGCATATTTTCTAATAGTTAGGAAAATTGACTAAACCAATAACTTTGTCAACTCATAAAATTAAACCTAAGAGTATGCACCTAAACACATAAGTTGTTATTATTACTTGTTGAAAACATGACTCATAAAAATAAAGAAGCAATTTTTTAAATGCATGATAGTAAAAAGGATGCACTCTTAGACATGCTTAAAACAAAAACAATGGGTGTGTTAAAAGAAACATATAAATCTACATCTTTGACATATTTAGAGAAGATTTAAAAAGCTTATACACGACCTCTAGCACATATTCGACTTTGACTTAAACACTCCTTGTTGTTTTGCGTTACAAAAGCTAAGTATAACTCTTGTTCTTTTTTCGTTTTTGATCCTAAATTAAGGTTTTCCTACGTGAGTGCCGGGAATGAATAAAATAAATAAATAAGTCCTCCCCTTTTTCACTATACCCCCCGATATTATTACAAATCTTGCCGGAAAAAGTAAAGTACAACATAATAATAGATAGGTAAGAGCTTCAAGGCCTATCCTTCTCCCGTCCCGAAAATTCTTCGTGATCCCACTGCATATAAAAAAAAAGCAAAGTAATGCGTATAAAAAATATTAATAAAAAGTGCTTACCGGTCTAGAGATCGAAAAAGCAACTGAGTGAGCGATGACTTAGAAGAAATAAGAGAGCAGTAATTTTAGCGAAAATAAAAAGGGAGAATTCTCTGAGAGCTTAGACTTTTTTCTGTGCGTAAGAGTTTTCTCTTCTTTTTTTTCTCTGAAAAAGTGTCTGGAGAGGATGAATAATGAGTTCCTTATATAGGAGAAAGGAATATCTTTAAAAGGCAAAAATCAATTAACCGTCTGTATATTGCAGCCATAAATGGGCAGAACAAACGATTTAGGCAAGAAGTATTACCATATACACAGGTCAACATTCAACAAGGCAAACTCCCAATTATTGAGAAAATAAATCCCTTTATTTACGTGGATGAATCTATTCAGTATCAATTATACCCCTTTTTTATCATAATTTCTCAATTAGCCCTCAAATATACCATGTAAAGAAAATCAGTCAAATAATAAGAGAACACTCATCTGCCATATGAAGAATTTAACAAAAAAAATAGATAAATAAATAAATAAAAAAACAGAATTGACAGAATCATAGATAATCAACCATCACAACACTAATAAGTGAATGGAAAATATCAACATTTAGAAGAGTGTTACCCGGAGAAAATCACGAGGATGAATTGCTAATTTTAAAATCACTGGGGTATGGTTGTTTGGTGGCTGGCGGCAGTTATAGGGTCGTTTGTGGTGGCTGCTGTAGGGGTGTTTTGAGGGGGCGGCAGCCGCCATGACTGCTGGCAGCGGGGTGGAGAGGTGGAGGCGGCTGAAAAGAGAGAAGAGGAGAGGGCTGCCGGCGAGGGGCTGTGGTTGCCGGCGCTGCCGGCGTGGGTGGAGAGATGGGGGTCGCGTTGAGGGGCGGCGCCGCTGTGCTTGTTTGGTGGTTACTGTTGGAGGGAGAAGAGAGGGTGAGGCGGCGCGAGAGAGAGGGCCGCCGGCAAAGGTTGCCGGCGGAGAGGAGGGAGTGCGCAGGGGCTAGTGGCGGCTGGCGGGAGGCTGAGGTGGTGGAAAATTAGAAATTAGGGTTTGGGGGTATTGAAATAAAAAAGAAAAGTGGGTTCGGGTCGGATCCGGGTCAAAAATGGGTGACCCAGATTTAAATATTGGCCATAAATTGTAAAAGTTAGAAATTTAGCCATAAATTGATAATCTGGATTTAAACACTAGCCAAAAATCGTAGGAATTTAAAAATTAGGCCACAAACTAGTAAATTGAGTTTAAATGTTAGTCAAAAGTTATAGGAATTTAAAAATTGAGCCACAAATTAGTAAATTGAGTTTAAATATTAGTCAAAAATTTTAAAAGTTTAAAATTGAGACGCTAATTGGCTCAAGTTGGATTAAGATGCAAAATATTTACAAATAAGTGGCTAGAATCGAAATAAATTCAAGTTGATCAAAATTGAAATAGGATTTCAAAGATTTGGCCAAAATTGACATAGCCTTTATTTAAAAGGTCACGACTTGAACAAAATATGGGTAAAAACACGTAATTCGCCAAATTATGAAAATATATTAAAAATAATATTTTGGATAATACGATTCGAAAGACGTTACTAAAATAATACGATACGCGTCTAACATTAAACTAACGATTATTCGTTCTTTATTTTTATAGACAATAATATAAATGACAATATAAAGAGCGTATTCTGGAAAATAAAATCATTTATTTCGCCAATTAGAATACCAATTTTTAAGTAAATAAAACGTAAAAATAAGTTAAGAGTTGGTCAAAATCGGATGTCAACATTAGGTTCATAATTTCAATTTAGTAAGCAAAGAAAATACTAAGTTTAAGGTTAAGGTATCGAGAATTCGAAATACATTCATATTTCATGGTAATAATGATGTAACTCATAATTTAACTCAAATATATTAATGAACTTAGACATGTACAAGAATTTGGGACTCAAGATTCACAGGATTGAGAATACGCAATTAATACTCATAATTTTATCTCAAGTAGACGAAGAGGCACGTGGATGAACATAATCCAACGCTTTAGATAGCCTTACATACCTGGAATTGAAGAAAAACTCAACCTTGACCTCAAGAACCCTCGCTTCTTCTCTTCTTCTATCAGTAACTCTAATATAGTCTTTGTGCGTTTGGAGGCTTTAGAATGGGGTTTAGAAAATCCTTTTTTGACTAAAAATGACTTAATTAATCATGGTTTACGTTTATGAGGAGTTGGAAAAAGTTTAGAATGCCCCTCACAAAAAAAGGAAAAAATTACACTACGCAATATCCAGTCTGCAATGCGGACTGGGTGCGCTTGTATACAAATTTTTCCAAAAAATTTTCAAATGAGTTTTTCCCTCTCATCGAAAAAATTAAAAAATATAAGTCCTAATCCACGCCCAAGGCGCGTCGCGGCCCTGACGCATACAAACACTATTTTGATTTTCGGGTCAAAAATATTATTTTTTGATTTGATTGCTCTAAAAATTGACCAAGACCATATTCTCACTCAATTTTTCGTACTGATTGCAAATCCAGTCTCGGATTTGCCATCTAAGCATGGGAAGACACATTATGACACGCCTCTCCTCTAGAGGTATTTTGGTAATTTTACTGAGCGTTACATTATCTCCCCCTTGGGATCATTCGTCCTCGAGTAATGAGTAGATATGGGTGTGAAAGCACGAATAGACTCATAACTCATCTCAATACTCACTCAACAACTCAAACTCTCGACTCCTCATAAACTCTACTCAGACTCATGAATGAACACATCAACTCAAGAATAGAAACATAAATTAAGTCGAGGATAGAAACATTACTTTCAACATGTTCCTTATTGGCCACGAAAAGGTGCGGGTACTTGGATCTCATATCCTCCTCAGCTTCCCACATGGCTTTCTCAACGACTTGATTCCTCTACAGGACTTTGATTGAGGCGATCTCTTTGGTTCTTAACTTGCGAACCTGACGATCAAGGATTTGGACTGGAATCTCCTCATAGGACAAGCTATCCTTTACACTAATGCTCTCAACGAGGATCACCAGGGAAGGATCTCCCAAGCACTTCTTTAGCATCGAGATGTGGAACACCGGATGAATTGCGTCTAACTCAGAAGGCAACTCTAACTCATACACAATCTTTCTAATTCTCCTCACAATCTGATACGGGCCAATATAGCAAGAACTCAATTTTCCCTTCTTCTTAAATCGCATGACACCCTTCATAGGTGATACTTTCAAGTACACCCAATCACTTTCCTCAAACTGTAAGTCTCTTCTCCTCACATCAATATAAGACTTTTGGCGGCTCTGTGCAGTCTTCAACCTCTCTTTGATGACCTTTATCTTCTCCATCGATTGGTGGACAAGATCAAGTCCAATCAACTCGGCTTCTCCAACCTCAAACCACCCAATAGGTGATCTACATCTCCTCCCACACAAGGCCTCATAGGGGGCCATATGAATGCTTGCATGATAACTATTGTTATATGAAAATTCAATCAATGGTAGATGGTCATCCCAATTCCCCTTGAAGTCAAGGACACAGACTCTCAACATATCTTCTAATTCTGAATAGTACGCTCTGCTTGGATGTACGCCATCTGTTTGTGGATGAAAGGTTGTACTCAGATTTACTTTTATACCCAATTCCTTTTGGAATGATCTCCAAAATTGGGAGGTGAATTGAGCTCCTCTGTCCGAGATGATGGACAAGGGAACTACATGCAACCTCACAATCTCTTGGATGTACAACTTAGCATACTCCTGCGTAGTATTAGTCGTCTTGATTGCCAAGAAGTGAGCTGATTTAGTCATCGTGTCGAAAATCACCCTTATTAAATCATGCTGCCTTCGAGACCTCAGTAGACCGGTAATAAAGTCCATGTTGATTATCTCCCACTTCCATTCCAGAATCTCGAATTTCTGTGCCAATTCGCATGGTCTTTGATGCTCAACTTTGACTTACTAACAATTCGGGCACTTAGAAACAAACTCAACATATCCCTCTTCATTTTACTCCACCAATAGACTTTCCTCAAGTCGTGGTACATCTTGGTAGAGCTAGGATGAATGGAATACCTAGAGCTATGAGCTTCAACCATGATTCTCTCTCGAATACCATCAACATTGGGAACACATAACCTACTCTGGTATCTCAACACCCCATCTCCCCCATTGGAGAAGACCACCACTTTCTGTTTACGGACAGTCTCCTTCAATTGGAGTATTATAGGATCTTGATCTTGCTTCTTCTTTACCTCTGCCACTTGAGATGATGCAGACCTGTTCTGAACATTGACTCCCCTCTCATTATTCTCCCCGAGTTGAACCCCCGATCAAGCCAATCTACACACTTCCTTCATTACCTCTTTCTTTCCTTCCTCAACATGGGCCGTGCTACCCATTGACAACCTGTTAAGAGTATCAACAACAATGTTAGCTTTACCTGGGTAGTAGAGGATGCTCATGTCATAATCCTTGAGCAACTCCAACCATCTCTTCTGTCGCAAGTTGATCTCTCTCTGACCGAAGACATTCTGCAAGTTCTTGTGGTCAATAAACACACCCATATGCACTCCATACAAATAGTGGCGCCAGATTTTAAGTGCAAATACCACCGCCACCAACTCAAGATCATGGGTCGGATAGTTCCTCTCATGAACCTTAAGTTGCCTGGAAGCATAGGCTATCACCTTCCCCCTCTGCATCAACACAGAACCCAACCTAACTCTTGACGCATCACAATATATTACAAAATCCTTCGTCCCATCGGGTAAAGTCAAAACAGGTGCAATAGTCAATCTAGTCTTCAACTCTTGAAAGCTCTTCTCACATTCCTCAGACCACTGAAACTTGACCTTTTTTGAGTCAATTTGGTCAATGATGCGGATAGGGAAGAAAATTCGTCAACAAACCTGTGGTAGTAGCCTGCCAACCCCAAGAAACTTCTTATGTCAGTTGGAGAGGTTGGTTTTGGATAGTCCTTAACCACTTCAATCTTCTGGGCATCTACTCGAATACCATCACCCGAAATAACATAGCCTAGGAAGGCCACTGACTTGAGCCAAAGCTCATATTTGAGAACTTTGCATACAACTCATGGTCCTTAAGAGTTTGAAGGACAACTTTGAGGTGATTGACATGCTAATCCTCACCTTCCGAATACACCAAAAGGTCGTCGATGAACACGATTACAAACATATCCAGATATGGTTTGAACACTTTATTCATTAAGTCCATGAAGGCTGCAGGTACATTCGTCAACCCAAAGGACATGGCCAAGAACTCAAAGTGGCCATGTCTCGTCCTAAAGGCTGTCTTTGAAATGTCACATTCCCTCACTTTCAACTGATGGTAGCCGGATCTGAGGTCTATCTTTGAGAAACAAGAGGCCCTCTAAAGTTGGTCAAACAGATCATCTATCCTTGGGAGAGGATATTTATTCTTGACTATGACCTTGTTCAGTTGTCTATAATCTATGCATTTTCTAAGAGACCCATCTTTCTTTCGCACGAACAAGACGAGAGCACCCTAAAGAGAAATACTTGGCTTGATAAAGCCCTTCTCTATTAAGTCCCTCAACTACTCTTTCAACTCTTTCAACTCAGCGTGGTCCATCCTATTAGGTGAGATAGAAATAGGCTGGGTGTTAGGAAGAACATCAATTCTGAAGTTGATCTCTCGATTAGGAGGGACTCCAGGCAGATCCTATAGAAATACGTCAGGGAACTCACTCACAATGGGACTGACTCAAGAGTAGGAGACTCATCATCATCAGACTTGGCTCGCATGAGATGCTAGATATACCCCTTAGAGATTAACTTTCTAGCGCTAAGGTAAGAAATAAACTTGCCCTTAGGTGCGACAAAATCTCCCCTCCATTCTATAACAAGCTCATTTGAAAACTGAAATTTGACAGTTCGGGTTCTGTAGTCAACAGAGGCATAACAGGCGTAAAGCTAGTCCATACTAAGGATTACATCAAAGTTAATCATCTCTAACTCAACCAAATCAACGAGAGTATCCCGATGGTAGATAGACATTACACAATCCCTATAGACTCTCTTGGCGATGATAGACTCACCAACAGGAGTAGAAACAGGGAAAGGCTCAAGTAAACACTCAGGAGAATTCTCAAATTTTCTAGCCACATATGGCATCACAAAGGACACTGTTGCCCCTGGATCAAGTAAAGCATAACAATCGAAGGTAAAGACTCGAAGCATACTTGTCACGACATCTAGTACAACCTCTTGGTCCTATCGTTTCCCCATTGCATATAGATGATTCGTTCCTCCTCTTCTCCTCGATGTATCACCTTTTTGGTTACCCTTGGGTTGTGGCATTGTAGTAGAAGCCTTCTCTTTATTACCCCAAAGTGGACATTCTCTTAGGAAATAATCTGTCTGGCCACACTTGTAGCAATCATTCCCTCCCTCCTTGCATTCTCCTAAATACATCCTACCACACTTCCCACAAAGGGGTTTTTCTCTTGAGCGAAGGGTCGCATTGGCCTGCGAACCCTGTGCTCTAACGTTCGACTGACCTTGGGGTCTTTGATCATACCTGATATTTGGAGATTTGGTGCATTGGGTGATGATGGTGTATATCCTGAATGCCTCTTCTGAAAGTAAGATCTATCTCCTTTATCCTGCTTGTGTTGGTTAGGCTCATTCCCTGTGGACTTGAATTTCTTACTCAAGTGCTCTTCTCTATCATTCTTCTTATCCTCCTCAGTTTGTTGGGCATATGCCATGATTCTAGAGATATCCACAGGGGAAATTCACATGGAGCTAAGGGTTTTGTCATGCCCCGGGAGGGTACCATTGGCGTGGCCGGCACTCAGAGACTATTGCTAGTCCCTAAGCGAACCACTTAGCCTTATCACATCATTCAATCAATAAACTCTAATGAACAATGAAAAAGTATAAGTAAGTAAATGGGCACATCTCATCTAAAGTCTCAAAATAAATATGTAAAAATGAAGGCTAGTAGAAAGAACTAGCTCACAAGTCTCAATATCAACGCTCGACTATCCTCTATGAAGCCTCTATTACTACTCATGTGGTGCCAATGATAGACCCATGGCTACCCAAAATCAACATAAGGAAATAGTCCAATCTCTAACTCTAAAGCAAGATGAATAAACCATAGTGGATCCTCCGAAGTAGGGGAGGCTCATCAAATCAGCTGCAAATCTCAGATCTTCAACGGAGCGCCTGTTGACGATCTCTAGTACCTACCTCTGCATCATAAAATGATGCAGTACAGAGTGGACATCAGTACTTGGAATGTACTGATATGTAAAATAGCTGAATGAAACAGAAATCGGTAGAATAGTATGGCAATAACATCAACTCAAAATAAACATCAAAATCATATCAATCAGTCAATTGTCTATCTATGAAAGAATAAAGAGTAGACAAGTGACACATCAATAAATCAAATTCATCAAAAGTCTCAACATCACCTCAAAGGAGCTCATCTCCTCTCCTCTCATCTCATCTCATCTCAGAGGAGCTCACCTCCTCTTGTCTCATCTCTTCTCATCTCATCTTAGAGGACCTCACCCCCTCTCATCTCATCTAGACTCAGAGTACTCAAGGTAGGAAATTTATGGGAGTTTCTCTTATCCGACAACGATTACTTATGAGCCAGTGAATGTACAATAATCATGCTGAAGTTGCCACAGCCCTTCCAAACTTGCCAGGTAGGGAACACTCAAAAACCATATTAGCTCACCCAATATGGAGTCAAACTCAATAAGTCTGCTATTGCTTTCAGGGACTATTACTCTCGAGGGAACCATAATATATGTGATGGTATGCATCACCTATGTTTGGCGATGTAGTTTGATGAGCTCGAGTTAGACTAACTCTCCCTCTTTCAGTGCTCGATACTCTTCCTATGACTCAATTCTTGTAAAACCTCCATCTTAATTCTCAACCAATCTCATAGGAACTCGAACCTCGTCAACGATCGGTATCGCATAAGAACTTTAGACCTTTCATCGATCATCTCATAGGGTCCTTGAACCTCTCATCAATCTTCTCATTAATGAATCAATATTTATAACAATCATTAGAAAGCAAGTGAATGGACACATCGGTAGAGTTCATTTATATAGACTCATAAGATAATCAAATTATGTCAACTCATCATCATTCTAATCACAATCGACAACCTCAACTCAAGACTCTAGACTCAATTCTCAAGTGCATTATGCATGCTTCTCAAATGTAGGGTTATGCAAGTTCTTATGAAAAATGTTCAATTCAAGAAAACACACAGTATAATGATCATCATCATAGAAAACATGTAATTTCAAATCAATTTTTCAAGAAACACCATCAAAATTTCATGCATGTAGACTTTTCAATCATCACTCATCTATGACCTTTATAGGGCACATGAAAGAACAATCCCATGCTTTTAGATTAGCATTACATATCTGGGATGCATCTATCATCCAAGCACATCAGGGATCTCTTCATGGAGCTCTCCACTCAAACTCTTCTCTTCTCTCCTCAAGCCTTAGCCTTGGTAAAGAATTGGGATATGACTTAGAATGGGGGTTTTAGACCCTTTTTTATGTCAAAACGACCTTATTAGATCGTGTAGAGAGTTTAAGAGGGGTAGAAAATTGAACAAAATGCCCCTCGTAATAAGTTAAAAATTCTCAACTAGGAAAAGACACGGTCCACGATGCGGATTGCTCACGCACAATGTATTTTTAGAAAAAGTTTTTGAAGGAGTCTTCTCAATATCGTGAATATTTTAAAAAGAGTATAAGTGCCGGTCCGCGATGGGTGGGTGACGCGCCCCTATCGCGTACTAACACTGTTTTGCGCTTCAGATCGAAAAATTATCTTTTGATCGGGTCACTCTAAAAATCGACCGAGACCATTTTCCTGCTCAATTTGGCGTGCTGATCATAAATCCAGCCTCGAAATTTCCATACGAGCATCAGAAGATGCATTACGCGCATACCCTCTCTCTAGGGCTATTTTGGTAATTTTATCGGGCATTACATCATCTCCCCCTTGTGATCATTCTTTCTCGAATGATGAGTAAAGGTGGATATCAAGGCACGAATAGATTCAAGACTCATCTCAAATTCAACTCAATCAATCGAACTCAATCAATACCTCTCATTTACGAATAGAAAGTCACATCGAGAATAGATATATCAATAATGTGAAAGGTAAGGAATTTACCTTCAACACTCTCATCATTTAGCATGAATAGGTGCAGATATTTTTCCTTCATCTCTTCCTCTGCTTCGCATGTGTCTTCCTCAATGAATTGATTCCTCCACAGGACTTTGACTGAGGCTATCTCTTTGTTCCTCAACTTACGAATCTGTCGTTCAAGGATTTGAACCGGAACCTCTTCTTAAGATAGGCATTCTTTCACTCCAATGCTATCAACATGGATCACCAAGGCAGGATCTTCCAAACATCTCTTCAGCATCGACACATGGAATGCCAGATGGACTCCATCTAACTTGGAAGGCAACTCTAACTCATAAGAAACCTTCCCAATCCTCTTTATAATCTGATATGGTCCAACAAACGTGGACTCAACTTTCCTTTCGTTCCAAATCTTAGAACGCCCTTCATAGGTAATACTTTCAAATACACCCAATCATCTACCTCGAACTCTAGGTCTCTTCTCCTCATGTTGGCATAAGATTTTTGGCGACTTCGGGCAGTCTTTAACCTCTCTCTAATGACCTTGACCTTCTCCATCAATTGGTGAACAAGATCAGACCCAATCAACTCCGCTTCTCCAACCTCAAACCACCTAATTGGTGATCTACATCTCCTCCCATACAAGGCTTCGTAAGGAGCCATTCGAATGCTTGCATGATAACTATTGTTATATGCAAATTCAATCAATGGTAGGTTATCATCCCAATTTTCCTTGAAGTCAAGAACAGAAGCTCTCAACATGTCCTCAAGTGTTTGAATTGTACACTCCGCCTAACCATCTATGTGTGGATGAAAGGCCGTGCTTAGGTTCACCTTAGTACCCAATCCCTTTTGGAACGATCTCCAAAATTTGGAGGTAAATTGAGCTTCTCTATCCGATATGATGGACAATGGAACCCCATGCAATCTCACAATCTCCTGGATGTACAATTTGGCGTACTCCTTCACAGTGTTAGTTGTCTTAACTGCCAAGAAGTGAGCCGATTTAGTCATTCTATCCACGATCACCCATATCGAATCATGTTGCTTTCGAAACTTTGGAAGACCGGTAACAAAGTCCATATTAATCATCTCCCACTTTCATTCCGGAAGAGAATGGTATAAAGTAAAAAAATGTAAGATTAAATAAAGTATAATATTTGATCTACCTTTGGAAAGTGTTAAAGATAATTTTAACCAAAAGCTTTTTTAATAATTTCATCATAAACAACGTTATATGTAGATTTGTCATCATGATATCAGCTGTGGATGGTCTTATTAGTATTTTAACATTGTTGGGACTTTTAGCTCTTGATAAAGCAACAAATAATTGCCCGTGAGAGAAGACAGGTTCACGCAAATAAATACCAACAAAATATAAAGTTTGGCCCTGTGCTTTATTGATTGTCATTGCAAAGCATAATCGTATTGAAAATTGTATCCGTTTAAATGGAAGGGGTGGTTTTTCATCTTCTGATATTAGTAGTGGTATTCTTGGAATAAATACATGTGTATTTTTAAAATCACCGTTGGATATTGTGGCACTAATAATGTGTGATTTAAAATCATTACATATTAAGTGGGTACCATTGCATAAACCTTCAGAAGGATTCAAATTTCGTAGTAACATAATTGGACAATTTCTTTTTAAAATTAATTTGTAAAGAGGTAAACCAGCAAAATTCAAATTATGTAGTAAATCTTCATATTTGCTTTGATCCTTTGGATCGGTAGTTTCATCAGTAGCTAGATATATTTTTTCCATAATTGGAAATTGAGCAATTAAAATGTTATTTATTTCATCAACAAAGTCATTTTTGTTTTTAAAATAACACGAGAAGTGATTAAAGAAATATTTGAGTAAGAGGTTTGCAAACTTGGACAAGTAACTTTAAATAAAAGGTTTAATGAATCTTTTTCATGGATGAATGGAATGATAAAAGAATGGTGAATTTCAATTTTGCCGTTATTGATTTTTCTTTCCGTTCCATTACCAATTTTAATCAAGTATTTACGAAATGCTGGATCTGTCTTTGGACGCATATTTTCTAATAGTTGTAGTTTTTCAAGTTAACTCCAAATGTGAGGGTAAAGTAAGCTTTCATGGATAAATATTTTCTTTTTCCACTACGAACAATGGGAAGAGTTTGTCTAAAATCACCACTGAAAACAACCACCTTTCCACCAAATAATATTGTTGTTTCCATTAGATCTTTCAAAAGTAAGTCAAAAGCTTCAACTACTTGTTATTTTGCCATTGACATTTCATCCCATACTATACGTTTAGCATCACGAATTAAGGATGCTAAAGAACTTTGTTTACTTATGTTAAAACTACATTTTTCATCAATGTTGATTGGAAATTTAAAACGAGAATGAGCAGTTCGACCACCTGGAAGAAGTGAAGCTGCGACACCTGAATTTGGAGTTGCTAAAGCTATAAAACCTCTATATCTTACAGTTGCTAATAAAGCACGATATAAAAAGCTTTTACCAGTTCCTCTAAGACCATCTATAAAAAATGCACCAGATTTATTTGTAAATATTCTATCTAAAATGCACCAATCTTATAGTAAGCACTTTTCTCTGCTGCGTTCAATTTATTTTGTAGTAGTAAATCATCTTCATTGACAATAATATTTCTTTCAAAATAAACATCTTTAGCTTCTTTCGCTAGTGCAGATGCTTTAATTAATTCTGGAATTAGTTTAAATTTGTTAATATCACGGCTAACTGAATGAAGAATATTATTAATATGTGTTATCACTTTATAACTAATTTCATTTTTATTGATATTTGGAATTTTTACAAAATCTTCTAACAAGGAAGTTTAAAATTTTTCCCATAGTTCTTTTGGATTACTTAGATTACAGTAGACTAATAATATAGTAAATAAATGTTTGAGACTTGCTGGCATTTGATAATCTATTGCTTTAGATATACATTCTATTAAATTATTATCTAAAAGTAATAATCCTTTTTTTTAGCTGATTCTCTAAATGTTCTACAAAGTTTGTTATTTACTGTCAACAAATCTTCATATGACTTTAGCCCTCTTATATTCATTAAAAGTAATCTAAGATAATATCTTTCTCCTTCAGTAGGATGACAGGTTACAACACGTCCAATAGCATATCCACGTCTACGAAGTGTCCACATTTTCTCTGTTGTTGACCATACAAAATATTCAGGGAATTCTTGATATAGTAAGATTAATATTTTAGCAGTGTCGTTTATTCTATTCATTACAAAAAATTCAGTTAACATTATTTTTTTGAATCATTGGATTGTTTATGATTTTACTAATATTATCAGTATTTTTGAATGAAACAAGTTATTGTCCATCAAGATGTAATTAGAGATGGTATACATTTGGAGACATTTCATTGATGTTGAAAGAAAATATACACCATGCTTCTTCAGGCGCGGAAACCCATTAGCTGATTGATATTCTTTTATCTCATCAATTTCCGTGTTTGTATCAGTAGTATGAATTTGAAATGCAATTTTATCATGTCCTTTGCATATATATTTATAAATATATTTAACTATTTTAATTTCTGAACAAATGTCTACGTTTATATTTATATTTAGATAATAAAAAAGGATTATAAAGGACAACCCATAAATTGTCAAGAAGATGTTTTCTTATCTCTACATAGTTTCCTATGTTGCGTCTTTTATAAATAGGGTATGAACTTTTGCCGTTTGGTGTTTCATTAGAATACTCTTTTGGATACGTAAATTTACAATAACCTTTTTTCATACAAGGGCTTGTTGGATTTAATTTACCGCAAGGTCCATAAATCATGTGTTGTGTAACAAGTGAATATAGATAAGGATTCATTTTAGGATTTTGTAATTCCACAGAAACAAATTGATCATATGCTTTGGGTGTACGCAACTTAAAATTTTCATCAAGTATTATTAACAAATGAGCATGAAGAGGTCCTCATTTTTTAAAATTATACTGTGTACATAAATGCTGTAACTTTACCAAATATGTGTTTTTTCAATAAATTATTGTTTAGTTCTTCTAGTTTTGCACGGAATACCCGACAAATTAAGTCAGGTCTGTTTTGTGCTTCATCAGTTGCTAGTAGATTTTGTTTAATTTCTGGCTAAGAGGGATTGCAGGTTATAGTTAAAAATATATCAGGTCTTCCATAATGCTGAATTAATGCAATAGCATCCATATATCGTCTACGCATATCTCTTGGTCCTCCAGTAAAGCTAAGCGGGAGACATCTACATTTACCTTCTTGTGAAGTATCTCTTTCACCTTTCCTAGAACATCTAGTAATCCTCCTAATATATTAGTTCTGAATAAATCTTGATTAAAAGAAGAAAAATCTAATCGTTGAGTTTCAACTTTTATCCATTGATCTACGACGTATTATTGGAATAATCTTCCTGAATGTAGAATTATATTTTCCTCATCTTGTATTTGGAGTTTGTAATAATAATATTCACAACAAGAGACACTATTTCTTTTATGTTTTCCTCTTTGCATGGCTTCAACTTCTATATAAAAAAATCCATCAATTGTAGCCATATTTGTTACATTTGGCAATTGTTCATGTTCACAATATCTTTGTCTAGATGAGGAGGCACCTCAAGGATCAATTTTTTCTATACCACAATGCCATCCATTTCGACCATAAGGAAACAATAATGGATACTATGATGGATCATAACAATCGTAATAATAGTTTACCAATTGGCTTTTATTACTATTTGTATATACCTGAATATGTGGTATGGGAATATAATTTTGAGTATCTTGTACTACCCATATTCCGGCAACTTCTGATGTAGTTGGCAAATTATTTATTCTTTAATCCAAATTAGTATCAGATTTCAAAGCAATATAAAAATCACATAATTGTAGGATATTTATTGACGATTTTAAGAATAAGGAGTATGGATTAATTGTTAATATTTCCATCAATTTTTGGACAATACCTTCATTCAATTTATTTGAATATGCTAGCCGATTTGTTAACTCATTTTCACTATCGAAGAAATATAGTTGCACATTTCTTCCTTTTTTAGAAGCTGGAACTAAATCATCTATAAAATGATACATTTTTCCTTGAACTCGATAGGTAGATATACCTTTATATTTTCTTCTTAGTTTTTTTTTCATAATTAACTCCAAGAGATGTGAAGGCAAAGATGTTGTTATAAGTTTTGATATAAGATCGAAATTGTCTCGACTCATTGGTGTTTTTTAAATATAGATTTCGTAAAGTTGTTGGTATTTAATGTGAAATAAGCCGCACAACACCATTACCACAACAAAATGCTGGTGTTTCATATTCAAATCTTCTTGCAGCGCAATATTTACACTAAGGAATGGTTTTTAGAATACTATAATTTATTATTGGATAGGTAGTGTCGATGTAATTAACTTTTGTAGAATTACATCCTGCACGATATAGTTATTGGTCAAAGATATATTTAATGGATGGAGATGATGGTACACTATAAGCTATCTAATTATCTTACCTATAATGGAACTTTGCTGATCTAAAGCTGATGTAGTTGCGAGGCATTGTATGTTAGGTAAAATAGTGTTGCTGGAGCTAGAATCAGCGAAACAACTATTCATGATGAATGAAGTTGTCAGTGCTTGGGCTAGCTAGACATCTTTCTTTTCAGCTTGTTTTAGTTTATATAATTCAGGCCGTCTAGCCTTTTTATCAGCATGAGTTTTTGCAAAGTTCAAATCACTTTTATTGCTGTTGTTCGACACTTGAAGAACGTTTTATTTACCCTGAAGGCGTGAGAGAAATTTTCTATTTATCTTTTTTGCTCTTTGTCTGATTAAAACAATAAAGTAAATTTCTAATAATCCAAAATAGTAATAACAAATGAAATTATGTTTTATAGAACTCCATGAACATTGTAAATAATGATACAAAAAGAAAATAAAGAATCAATATAACAACAAGAAACAAACATTGTAGGGCACATCTGTAGTCAAAAACTGTTGACAGGAGTACACTTCTTTTGGACCGGAATGTTCTCTGATTCTTGTATGGAAAGAGAAACTATACATTAGGTAATAGAGGTATATGGCTATAGTTTTATGTAGTTAAGTATGTTATGCATTTAAGAACTAAATTTTTTCAGTATCCAACTATCCTATTCTTTTTATGAGTTCAAAAAGTCAAAGTAAAGATACTAATATTTCTTTTTTGATACTCCATATAACAACCTGAACTAAAGAAACAATCGCTAGAATAGGAGAGGTTGAAGTTGGAAATGAACTTGGATGGTAAAAGGGAAGAAACAGGGGGCAAGTATTACAAAGCTTTCTCTGGATGAAGATAAAAATCTTGAGTTGGAACCTGCCGGGGGCTCAATGAAGCAGATAAGAGGAGTACAATCAAATAAATGATTCACAAATGGAGGGCTGGTATAGTGTGTTTACAAGAAACGAAAATTGAGGACTGGTCATCTCAGAGGGTAAGGCAAGTGTGTGTGTGGGGGGGGGGGGGAGCAGATGGGTTAAATGGGGTATCATTATGGTGTGGGACAAAAGACAATGGTCAAACAGGGAATTCAATAAAGTTGCTACACTATCGCATGCATGCTAGAGAGTACACAAGGGGACTTCAGGTGGTGTCCCAGATAAGAGGAGTAAAATTTAATAAATGATTCACAAATAGAAGCCTGAAATAGTGTGTTTACAAGAAACGAATAGAGGAGTGGTCATCTCAAAGTATATGGCAAGTGCGGGGGGCAGATGGGTTGAATAGGGTATCATTATGTTTTGAGACAAAAGGCAATGGTCAAACAACGGAATTCAACAAGGTTGTTACACTATCTCATGTAGGCAGAGGATTTAGAGGGCTTTTTAAGCTGGGCACTTTTTGCTTCTTGGATCACTGGATGGTAATGTTTGTTTTTCTTGTTTAGTCTTTACTGTTTATGTTTGAGTTAGTTTGTGATATGTGAAGTTTATTTTATTTTGCAACAGTAAGAGACTGAGTTAGGATTTTGAATTTTTTAGATTTTAGTTTTATTAATAATAATATTGCTTGTGTAATTTCTTGTCATTTGATTTCTGCTATACTATCTATTATTTCTTAAATCTCGATTATCGTATTGACTTTTTTTCCCTATGAGCCAAGAAGGTTTGGGTACTCTCTACCCTCTCTAGACTCCATTTTGAGGGACTATGTTGAGTGTATTGTTGTTATTGAGTTTTGAGGTAGTAAGTCAATTCATAGTACAGTAAACCAAAGCTATGTTGAATCCACAATGAAATTTCCTGTAATACCTAAAAGTATATGATCAATATCTCCTAAAAGGTAGTTGTCTTTCACTGCAAATTCTATCTTCATCAGTTCCATTTTTCTAATAATTTCGTGTCATTTTAGTCCTTTCTCTATTCCGCTTTCAGTTCTTAGACTACCTTAATTAAAAACTTATAGGATTCAGGTTGTTGGTATCTTGGAGAATATCAATTTTTAACCCTCTGGTTTTGAAAATAGAGGAGAGTAAGTTGCAAATTTTGTAGCACTTAAGGCTATAAAGTTTTAACCTGATTGTCTGTTTACTATATAAAAGGGAATAGTTTGACATTCCTTACATATTTCATTGTTGTTTTGATTCAATGTATTCCTATAAATTGTTAATCTTTGCCTTCTCCCTCTTCTCAGTCTATCCTCTTAGTTGAAACCCTAAACCATCATTCATACAAATTGAATCAATATATATAGATCTTGAGGTACTTCTTAGTTTATGCATTTGTGACGTATGCCAAAGCTGTTAAAGAGAATTCTGCAGGAGAGATAAAAGGGAATAACAAGTTTGGTGGCGAAGATATGATTGATGCTTTAATGAGAGCTAAGGAACATAATGAACTTCAATATCCCATTTAAAATGACAACATGAAGGCAGAAGTTCTGGTAAGTTTTGATCCGATGTAATACTAATATTCTCTGTTTATTACAAGGTACTAACAAATGTTCATGTATTTGTTGCATATTTTCCCAAAGGCTAATCTACAGGTCATGCAGCTGGTAAACCAGAGAAGCTTTTCTATTATGTTCACTGCTGAATCTGTCGGTGAGAGGAGGTTTGATAGTTCATCTTTTCGGATAGTGCTAACTATAAGTCATGCAGCTGGTAAACCAGAGAAGCTTTTCTCTTATGTTCACTGCTGAATATGTCGATGAGAGGAGGTTTGACAGTTCATCTTTTCAGATAGTGCTAAATGACTTAAGCATCTTGTTACTAAGTAGTTCTAATGTCAACATTTAACGCATTTGCTTCCAGTAATCACCCTAAAGGGCGAAATATATGTCCCTACTTTTGTAAAACACAACGCCCGAAGGCATGAACCGTGGCCTAGTCGCAAAAGTGCGGTCATGAGTTTTTAGTACAACTTTTGCTGTATGAGGCGATGATATTAATGCTACAGGACCCGAGCTGTAAGTACACGAAAGGTCCATGTTTTCGAGCTAGATTCGGGACGGGGCAAGTTCAAAGAAAGGTGTCTCAAGGTGATCTCGTAAATGGCAAGTTTGAAGTCCAAGTGTTATCGGATATGGAAAGATGTCTCAGGTGGTCCTGTAAAATGGGAAACTCGAAGCCAAATTGTTTCTAAATTAACTTACGTATATGTGTGTGTATGTATACATACTATGTTAAAAAATGGCCAAAACACATACAATTAACATCCATCAACTTTTCAAACAACAACCATCTCAAATACAACTAATTTAATCACATCCAAATGAAGGGCTCTTGAATTGTTGGCAAGTTACATGTGATTCTCAAATATGAAGAGAAATCCACAGACAAAACCAACAAAATATAATCCAAAAAGCCCCCCCAAAAATTACATATATATAGAGAGAAGCAAAGTTGCAGCTTGTGGTTGCTGTTTTAGTATATTATTTATCATAAACAGAAAAGAGAGATAAGGAAAGAGATGAAGAGCTGCTACGTGTCTATGCTTCATGAAGGTAAAACTTGACAGCTGGCCTTAAAAAACAACAATATAAGAGAAATAAAACAACTGTAAAAACACATGTCTTAGAGAAAAATGAATAGCTGTGAGTTGCTAGGTATCTATGCTTCATGAAGGTAAAACTTGACAGTTGGCCTTAAAAAACAGTAATATAAGAGAAATAAAACAGCTGTAAAAACACATGTGTTAGAGAAAAGACCAACATGCCCTTGCAACCAAGCAAGCATGTTGACAACTTCTTTCTAATATAAGAGAATTAGAAACAAGCTATCAACATGCCTACCTGTAAGGGCAAAAAGTGTTGCTGTCTTCATTGTATAATTTCACTTGTCAACATTGCTGGTTGCAATATACTACTCCAGCCATGAATATATGTGTCCCTTTCTTCTATACATGTCTCCTCTTTGGCTGTTTTTTCTCTCTTCTTGCCTTCTCTCTCTTTTCTTAACTTAAAGCAATAAAGCAACTACAGTATAAATCCATATTTCCCTCTTCCTACCTTCTCTCTTTTCTTAACTTTGCTCAAGCTACATCTTACAATTAAGGTTGCTCTTCATACCAAAGTCATACTCTTCGGACCAAAGCCAAGTTTCTAGGTAAATTTTAATTTTGTGTGTTTAATTTTTTCGCCGTGTCTGTTTCCTTCATCTTGTTTTGTTTAGAATTCAAGTATGTTTGTTCAATTTCATTTGGTATTTGTGGTGAGTTGGAAGCACCAATAATCTATCCTATTCTGAATTTGCCTTTTGCTCTTGCATGCAGTAACTGGGTGTGTTAGTTTGTTTAATTTTTAATTATTTCGAATAAGTTCTGTGTTTTCTCGCAATTTCATCTGCTGTTTTGGGTCTAAATCAAAGAGATACTGATGTTATTTTTCTTTCTTGTTAATTATAATTAATAAAAATAATATAGTAAAATTAGATAGATATTTTAATAGCTATCACAAAATTAAGTAGGTATATTATTATAGTTTTATAGTTGAAGTAGATGAAAAAATAATTAAATATAATTAATAGAAATGACCTAGCAAAATTACGCAGACACTTTAATAACCATTGTAACACTAACAAGACACATGGTAGTCACCTGTCTTTTCAAGCAGCTGCAGCAGACAGCTAAAATGCTCCACTGTAAACAATAATTTAAATAATAATTAATAGAAATGACATAGTAAATTTAAGTAGACATTTTAATAGCCACCACAAAATTAAGCAAACACGTTGTTGTAATGTCATAGTTGAAGTAGGCATGACGACCCTATGTTGCTCAACTTAGCGGCTTATTATAGAAGAGAAAATATAGTACTTTATTTTTATTAGTATTAGTATTACTTTACTTCTTATAAATAAGCAAATAACTTCGGCAGCTTCCGATCGTGCTGCTTGCTTGAGCAGCTTCGATTGTCCTGTCTGTTTCAACTGCTTGCTTCTTCTCCTTTGTTACTTATGACCATTAAAAAATATTTTACGAATTTTTTAATTTAATTTTTCCAAGCTAGCTGGTAACGATGTATTTGCTTCGGCTGCTTCAACTAAGATTTTACAATATTATCCCTACTAAATCATTTTTCAAGTTGCTTCAACTATATTTTACTATATCATCCTAAAAAAAATTATTTTGAGCATTTAAATGTTAAAATTAGGACAAAATAAATATGAAATAAAAAATTGAGTCTTCTTTTATAAGCTGGACAAATAAAATTAAATAATTATTTTAATAATATTTAATAATTATATTTGTGTTAAAAAGAAATTACTTTAAAAAAATATAATAGTATAATCAAACCAAGAAGTTTATGTACATTAATATATAAAACTTTTAGATTATATACTCTCAAAATTTTATATGTGCAACATAAATTGGAACAAAATAAGTAGCAATAAAATGTCTATAGGTCTCATCAAGTAACAACTTAATTTTTTAAAAATATATAAAATTTTTTTATTAATGTCACATAAATTGAGACCAAAAGATAATTTATATTAGAAATTTTTACACAAATAACAACTTTCACCCCCAAAATTACACTTTAAAATTTATTTATCAAAATACCAAAAAAAACACACTCTTTTTCATTTTCCAACACTATTATATCATACCACACACCACAATAATCACACTCAAAACACTCTCTCTCCTAAATATATAAATAAAGTTGGTATTTTATATGGTATTTTTCAATGATTCGGTAGGGGCATGTAATTTTTATCCAAAAACTTGGTATTTTTGAAAACTCCCCTTTATATTAACTAGTCACGTAAAATAGCATGTAATGAAGGCTTAACTTAACCGTTAGAATCAGAATGATTGGTGAGCCACTTGAATGGATGTTTTACAAAGTCGGGGCTTAATTTTGTGTAATTCAAACAAATGATTATCTGCTTAATTTACATTCAGCCGATAATATTATATTAATTTTAAAAATATATAAGGAAAATATTTAACTTTATGGAGAGACTATAAGTTCCCTTACAATTTAAGTAAAAAATCATAACAATATTTAGAGATATTTGACCAAGCATTTTATAGGCCAGAAACACTTATTTTTTCTTTTTTAAACTCAAATCTTTCATAGATTTGAGGTGTTTGATCAATCAAAAAAGTGGTTTTAAGAAGTAGTAAAATTAGTGTTTGTTGGTGAAAATTACAAAAGAATACAAATAACAATTGAAAAAGTAAAAGTGAAGAACAAAATCATCAGGCTGAGGCGCGTATATCTCGCTCTCTTTAAGGAGATTCAAGCCCACTGCAACAAATATTTTCACCGGTTGTCACGCCTCGAGAGGGTACCCTAGATGTCGCCGGCACTCGGAGACTATTGCTAGTCCCCAAGCAAACCACTTGGCCTCGTCACTTTCATTCATTCAACATTCATAGCAAATCAGCGGAAGACTAAAGATAATAAATGGTGGACATTCTAAGTCTCAAAAATCATATTAATAAAATAGGCTAGTATAAAAGAAACTAGTTCATCATAATCTCAAATCAACAACTCGACTCTAGTCTATGAAGCCTCTATCACTATCAATTGGTGCTACTGACAGATCCATGACTACCTCAAATCAAAATAAAGTTATTCTAAAGTTTAACTCTAATAGCTAGATGAAAATAAAATGAGGATCCTCCGAAGTAAGAGAGGCTCACCAACTTAGCTGACTGCAATAGATCCTCAATGGTGCGCCTGTTGACGATCTCTAGTACCTGCCACTGCATCATAAAATGATGTAGTCCAAGTGAATGTCAGTATATGGAATGTACGAGTATGTAAAATGGCTGGATGAAACAGATATATGCAGAATAATACTGAATAACATCAACTCAGAAGATACTCAATCAAAGTGTCAAATGTCTATCTAAAGCAAGAATAAAAAATAGACAATGACCAATCTATACCAATCAACCTTCATCCAATCAAATCGACTTAGAGAACTATCAGTGTGGACCTATCTGGGAGTTTCTCTTATCTTGACAACAATCACTTATAAGCCAGTGATTGTACAACAATCCCGCTGATATTGCCACAACCATTTCGTACTTGCCAGGTAAAGAACGAATCAAATCCACAAGGGATCTGGTCTCTCAAGTCCTCTATTTCTTTAGGGACATCAACTCAAGAGGGAACCTCTGATGTAATGGTTCAATCCTCACCTACGCTTAGCGATGTAGTTAATAAATGCTAGTTGGATTCACTTTTATGCATTCCGCTGCTTGATACTCCTTCCAAGACTCAATTCTTATAAGACCATCCATCTCAATTATGAATACTCAATTATGAATACTCATGGGACCCTCAAGTTCTATCAACGTATCATTATGTTCACATCACAATCATAATCAACATTCTCAAGTCGAGGCTCTAGACTCAATCCCTAGGTTCATTCATATATTCTTTTACAAAGTAATAGGGTTTGTGAAATAACTCATGAAAAGTATTTAATTAGGGAAATCAAGGTTACAATAATCATTAACGTATGGAAATACATATAATATATATAATTTACTAGAAAGTATTCAAGAAACATGCAACAAGACCTAATATACTCACAATCTCTCTGTTACCATCAATGGGGGCACATGAAAAAACAATTTTTTATGCTTTAGTTTAGCCTTACATACCTAGTATGGAGTTTTGATAGTCAGCCTCGCAAGAACTTTTCTCGATCCTCTCAAATTCTCACTCCTCTTCTCTTCTCTTCTCTTTAGCTCTAGCCTTTGTTAAAAGCCTAGAAAGACTTAGGAATGAGGATTAAAGCCCTTTTTGCGCTCAAAACGACCTATTTTGATTGTGTTTTATGTTTAGGAGGGGTTAGGAAAAGTCTGGAATGCCCCTCACGAAAAACTGAAAAAATGCACTTACAGGGAACCAAGTCCACAACGCGGACTTGGGCATTTTTCAGGGTTTTTTGCTAAAAGTTTTTTGATCGAGTTTTCTAATCCCGTAGATAATATTGGGACCATATCTAAGTATAAGTATGCGGCAAGTCCGTTTTCCCACACAATTTTTTATGTTGATCACATTTCCGGCCTCGAATTTGCAGTTGGAGTTTGGGAAGACGCGTTTTGCACATATCTCTCATCTAGGGGCATTTTGGTAATTTTATCGGGCGTTACATCATCTCTACTTTGTAATCATTCGTCCTAGAATGATAAATAAAGGTAGACACCAAGGCACGAATAACAATAGAGATCGCTCTCCATACTCAATCAACCAATCAAACTCTCGACTCCTCAACAATCTTAAACAATCTCTATTCAGACTCAGGAATAGACAAATCAACTCAGGGATAAACAAATCAATTTCAGTCAAGGGTGAGGACATTACCTTCAACATTCTCATCATTAGGCACAAATAGACGCAGGTACTTAGCTTTCATGTCTTCCTCAGCTTCCCACGTGGCTTCCTCAACGAATTGATTTTTTCACAAGACTTTGACTAAGGCAATATCCTTGGTTGTCAACTTGCGAACCTAACGATCAAGGATTTGGACTGTAATCTCTTCATAAGACAAGCTATCCATCACTTTAATACTCTCAATGGGGATTATTAATGGAGGATCTCCCAAGTATTTCTTCAATATCAAGACGTGAAATACTGGATGAATTGCGTCTTGCTCAGAAGGTAACTCTAACTCATAAGCGACCTTCCCAATCCTCTTCACAATTTGATAAGGACCAATATAGCGAGGACTTAGTTTCCCCTTCTTCCCAAATCTCATGACACCCTTCATGGGTGATACTTTCGTGTATACCCAATCACTCATGTGAAAATCTAAGTCTCTCCTCCTTACATTGGTGCAAGATTTCTGGCGGCTTTGTGCAGTTTTCAACCGTTCTTTAATGACTTTACCTTCTCCATCAACTGATGGACAAGATTAGGTCCAATTAACTCGACTTCTCTAACCTCAAACCACCTAATAGGTGATCTACATGTTCTCCCATATAAAGCCTCATAGGAAGCCATCTGAATGCTTGCATGATAGCTATTGTTATATGCAAATTCGATTGATGGTAGGTGGTCATCCCAATTTCCTTTGAAGTCAAGGACACAGGCTCTCAACATGTCCTCTAATGTCTGAATGGTATGCTCTGCCTGGTCATTTGTCTGAGGATGGGAAGTAGTGCTTAGATTCACTTTAGTACCCGATCCCTTATGAAAAGATCTGCAAAATTAGGAGGTGAATTGGGCTCCTCTGTCCGAGTAGATAGAGAAGAAAACTCCATGCAACCTCACAATCTCACAGATGTATAACTTGGCATACTCCTCTGCAGTGTTGGTCATCTTAACTGCTAAGAAGTAAGCTAATATAGTCATTCTATCCACAATCACCCATATCGAATCATACTGCTTTCGGGACCTCAGTAGACTGGTAATGAAGTCCATGTTTATCATCTCCCACTTCCATTCAGGAATCTCAAAGTTCTGAGCCAATCCACATAGCCTTTGATGCTCAACTTTAACTTGCTGACTGTTCGGGTACTTAGAAATAAATTCAGTAATATCCCTCTTCATTCCACTCCAATAGACTTTCCTCAAGTCGTGGTACATCTTAGTAGAGCCAAGATGAATGAAATATCTAGAGCTATAGCTTTCAGCAATAATTTTATATCGAGCACCATCAACATCTGGAAAGCACAATCTACTTTGGTATCTTAACACACCATCTCCCCCTTTGGAGAAGACCAGCATCTTTTGTTTGTGGACCGCTTCTTTCAATTGAATTAGGACAGGATCTTGGTCTTGATATTCTTTCACCTTTGCCACTAAAGATAAAGCAGACCCGTTCTGAACATTGACTCCTCCCTCATCATTCTCTTCGAGTTGAAGTCCCACTGGGCCAATCTATTCACTTCCTTAGCCAACTTTTTCTTTCCTTCCTCAACATGGGTTGTCCTACCTATTAACAACCTACTAAGAGTGTCAACAACAATGTTAGCTTTACCTGGGTGGTAAAGGATGCTCATGTCATAATCTTTAAAAAACTCCAACCATCTCCTCTTCCGCAGGTTGAGCTCTTTATGACTGAAGACATACTGCAGACTCTTGTGGTCAGTGAACACATCCACATGCACTCCATATAAGTAATGATGCCAAATCTTAAGTGCAAATACCACCGCTGCCAACTCAAGATTATGGGTTGGATAGTTTCTCTCATGTACCTTAAGTTGTCTGGAAGCATAGGCTATCACGTTTCCTCTCTGCATCAACACATAACCCAATCTAACTCTTGAGACATCACAATATATCACAAAGTCTTCGGTCCCATCAGGCAAGGTTAAAACTAGTGCAGTAGTCGGTCGGGTTTTCTAACTCTTGGAAGCTCTTCTCATACTCATCGAACCACAAAATCTTGACCTTCTTCTGAGTCAACTTAGTCAATGATGAAGATAGGGAAGAAAATCCCTCAACAAATCTGCGGCAATAGCCTGCCAACCCCAAGAAACTTCTTATGTTAGTTGGAGAGGTTGGTCTAGGCTAGTTCTTAACCGCTTCAATCTTTTGGGCGTCTACTCGAATACCAATTCCCAAAATAATATGGCTTAAAAAAGCCACCGACTTAAGCCAAAATTCACACTTCGAAAACTTTGCATACAACTCATGTTCTTTGAGAGTTTGGAGGACAATTCTAAGGTGATTGGCGTGTTTCTCCTCATCTCTCAAATACACCAAAATGTTGTTGATGAACACGATCACAAACATATCAAGATATTGTCTAAACACCCTATTCATCAAGACCATGAAGGCTCCAGTTGCATTAGTCAACCCAAAGGACATGACCAAGAACTCAAAATGTCCATATCTAGTCCTAAAGGTTGTCTTTGGGATATCACATTCCCTCACCTTCAACTGATGGTAACCAAATTTGAGGTCTATCTTTGAGAAGAGGCACCCTGAAGCTGGTCAAATAGAACATCTATCCTGGGGAAAGGGTATTTATTCTTTATGGTGACCTTATTCGGTTGCCTATTATCAATGTACATTCCGAGAGACCCATCTTTATTTTGCACAAATAGGATAGGAGCATACCAAGGAGAAATACTCGGCCTAATAAAGCCCTTCTCTACCAAATCTCTCAATTACTCTTTGAATTCTTTCAACTCCACGGGACCATCCTATAAGGTGGAATTGAGATAGACTAAGTATCGGGGAGAACATCAATCCCAAAGTCAATCTCCCTATCAGGAGGGACTCTGGGTAGATCCTCAGGAAACACTTTAGGAAACTCATTTATAATCGGGACTGACTCTAGAGTAGGTGGGTCAATATCATCGAACTTAACTCGCACGAGGTGATAGATACAACCTTTAAAGATTAGCTTTCTGGCTCTAACATAGGAAATAAACTTACCCTTAGGTGCAACAAAATCACCTTTCCACTCTAGGACCGGTTCATTAGGGAATTGGAACTTAACGGTTCGGATCCTACAAGCAATGGAGGCATAATATGCATGAAACCAATTCATGCCAAAGATCATATTTAAATCAATCACCTCTAACTCAATGAAATCAACGAGAGTATCCTTATGATGGATGGACACTATGTAATCTCTACAGATTCTCTCAGCTAGAATAGACTCACCAATTGGAGTAGAAACATCAAAGATTCAAGAAGACTCTCAGCATTTCTATCAAATCTATTAGCCACATAAGGAAACACAAATGACAAGGATCCATCAAAACATAAAAATCAAGAGTAAGGAATCAAATCATACCTATCACAATATCTGGGGAGTTCTCTTGATCTTGGTGTCTATCCATAGCATACAAACGGTTTGTAGCTCCGCTTGCACCTGACGAAGCACCTTTCTGAGTTCCTCTTGCTGGTGGGGCTGGTGCAGAAGATTGAGCCTGGTCAGCCTACTTTGGACAATCTCTCTGAAAGTGACCCACTTGGCCACACTTGAAACATGCATCACTCCCCTCACGGAACCTCCCCAATTATAATCTGCAGCACTTACCACATGGTGGCTTACCTTGCGAACCTTGAGCCACACTAGCTTGTGACTGAGATCCCTAGGCTCTAAAATTCTGAGAACTCTGATAATTCCTATTTCTGGGCACGGGTGTCCTAGCAGATAATGGTTCTGGTCCTGATTGGAACCTGTTACAGTTCTCGTTCCCTCTCCTTCTAACCTCATGGCTGGATGTCTTAGCAATCTTATTTCTGAACTCTTCCCTGTCTTGCCGTCTCTCCTCATCAGCCTGTTGGACATAAGTCATCAAAATTCTAATATCCATATCACTCATAAGCATAGCTCCACTTCTATCTTTGTTTGCCCCTTTGTTAATCCCATCAACATATAACCCCATTCTCCCTCTCATATCAGTAACCATATTCGGAGCATAGCTGGACAACTGGGTAAACTTAAGCCCATACTCTTGCACAGTCATAAAGCCCTGTTTCATATTCAAGAACTCTCTTACCTTGGCCTCCCCTTGTTCTCTCAGAAAGAAACGCCCCAAGAAGGCTTCCTCGAACACTGCCAAGTCAACAATGAGGCTTTCTCTCCTCTATCCCACTGATCAAACCATAGCCTGGTCACACCTTTGAGCTGGTATGCAGCCAATTCAACTCTGTCAACATCAGCCAAATGCATCACCTGAAACAATTTCTAGAGCTGATCAGCGTATATCAGGATGCTCGTTAGGCGTAGACCTAATGAAATCAGGCGGGGTTCATCCTCAAGAATTTATGGACCCTAGATGTGTCTTGTGCATCCTGTCTACCCGTTCCTTGTCTCATATCAGGTGCTGTGACTGCTTGGGCTAGAGTTTGGACAACCTGGTGAAGCTCAATATTAGAATTTTCAGCTTGGGGTGGCTGCTCAACAGGGATGGCTAGACCTATGAGTTCATCATGTCCCTAGGTCTCAGGTTGGTTGACATTTTGTCTAGCATGATGCCCTCTACCTCTGACAGCTCTTCTTGGAGGCATGATCACAATTCTGCTAATGTGTAGTGCACAAATTAGAAGAGACTTTCATAGAGTTTCAACTTTATCGCATGAGTCAGATCATAAAAGAAGTGTAACCAATTCTAATGTCTTATGGCCTCCTACTTATAAAGTATGGTGCACAATATACCTATAAACAAGACTCATCAAGACACAACTTCATAGACTCTCTAAGAAATATTGCAGAATCAAAAGTGGCCCTAGTTTGCGGTTAGATGAATGAACCACTGGTGGACACTTGAACTCTATGCTTTGATACCAACTTTGTCACGCCCCGAGAGGGTATCCTAGACATGGCCGGTACTCGAAGACTATTGCTAGTCCCAAGAGAACCACTTGGCCTCATCACCTTTATTCATTCAATATTCATAGAAAATCAACAGAAGACTAAAGATAATAAATGGTAGACATTCTAAGTCTCAATAACCATATCAATAAAATAGGCTAGTATGAAAGAAACTAGCTCATCATAATCTAAAATCAACAACTCAACTCTAGTCTTTGAAGCCTCTATCACTATCAATTGGTGCCAATGACAAACCCATGGCTACCTCAAATCAAAATAAAGCTATACTAAATTCCGACTCTAATAGCTAGATGAAATAAAATAAGGATCCTCCGAAGTAAGGGAGGCTCACCAACTCAGCTGACTGCAATAGATCCTCAACGGTGCGCCTGTTGACGATCTCTAGTACCTGCCATTGCATCATAAAATGATACAGTCCAAATAAATGTCAGTATATGGAATGTACGAGTATGTAAAATGGCTGGATGAAACAAATATAGGTAGAATAATACTGAATAGTATCAACTCAAAAGATACTCAATCAAAGTGTCAAATGTCTATCTAAAGCAAGAATAAAGAACAAACAATGACCAATCAATACCAATCCAACTTCATCTAATCAAATTGACTTAGAATACTATTAGTGTGGGACCTATCTGGAAGTTTCTTTTATCCGACAACAATCACTTATGAGCCAGTGATTGTACAACAATCCTGTTAATATTGCCACAGTCATTATGTACTTGCCAGGTAAAGAACGAATCACATCCAAAAGGGATCTAGGGATCTAGTTTTTCAAGTCCTCTATTGCTTTAAGGGACTTCAACTCAAGAGGGAACCTCTGATGTAATGGCTCAATCCTCACCTATGCTTGGCGACGTAGTTAATAAGTGCGAATTGGATTCACTCTTACTCATTTCGATGCTCGACACTCCTCGCAAGACTCTATGCTCATAAGACCATCCATCTCAATTAGTCTCGTGGAGACTTTTATCATCTCATTTACTCTATCTCAATTGGGCCTTTCTTTCTATCATGTCAAACATCTCATCAACTCAATTCTCATTCAATAGCTCAAGACTTAGATCAATCATTGAGAAGAAATCAATTAGACCAATCTCTAGAGTTCAATTATGAATACTCATGAGACCACCAAATTCTATCAACGTAACCTCATGCTCACATCACAATCACAATCAACATTCTCAAGTTAAGGCCCTAGACTCAATCACTAGGTTCATTCATGCATTCCTTTACAAAATAATACATAGGGTTTGTGAAGTAACTCATGAAAAGTATTTTATTAATAAAATCAAGTTTATGATGATTATCAACGTATGAAAATACATATAATATATATAATTTACTAGATAGTATCCAAGAAACATGCAAAAAGACTCAATATACTCATGATCTCTCTATTACCATCAAAAGGGGGCACATGGAAGAACAATTTCATGCTTTAGTTTAGCCCTACATACCTGGCATGGAGTTTTGATAGTTAACCTCCTAAGAACTCTTCTCAATCCTCTCGAATTCTCGTTCCTCTTCTCTTCTTTTTAGCCCTAGCCTTTGTTAGAAACTTATAAAGACAAAAGAATGCGGATTAAATCCCTTTTTATGTTCAAAACTTACCTATCTTGATCATTTTTTAAGTTTAGGAGGGGTTGGTAAAAGTCTGGAATGCCCTCACGAAAAATTGAAAAAAATGCACTTCGAGGACCAAGTCCGCGACACAGACTTAGGCATTTTCTAGGGGTTTCGCTAAAATTTTTCCGATCGAGGTTTCTAATCCCATTGAATATATTGGGACCACATCTAAGTATAAGTCCACGTCATGGGCCTGTTGCGCACTTATTCTACAATGGGTTTTTACATCGAAAAATAATCTTTTGATTCGATTTCTCTAAAAATCAACTAAGACTATTTCCCACATAATTTTTCATGCTGATTGCATTATCAGCCTCAAATTTGCTATCAGAGTTAGGAAAGACGCATTATGCGCACATCTCTCATTTAGGGGTATTTTGGTAATTTTTCTCAAGTATTACACCGGTCCAGCAGTATCCTCCTTGACTTGTCCCCTCTAGGATACAACAACCTTATCACAAAAGTGTAACTCAACAATCTCTGGACAAGAGTTGAGTCTCAAGCTCCACAAAAAGAACACCTCCTTTCAACTAATAAAAACTCTCTTTTTTGGCTAACTTTTATGCATTCTATGTATTCTTCTCTTATATTATGTACACGACACAAATGAATACCACCACTATTTATAGTTGAGAAAGTCTTCCATGCAATGAATAAAAAGTAAATAGCGTAGATAAATAGTCTAGAAGTTACATAGGTTACAAGGTGTAATGGAGGAATAATAAGAGAAATAATGGGAGGCAACAAATACGCCCCCAACATGCAAATGTTCAATGGTCAAAACTGTAACATAGGAGTAATTCACATGAAGAAACTCCAAATTGGACAGTTACATCAAATAGCCTCAGTGATGGCTAATAATGTCCACCAAAGACAATACTATATGCATAAATACCAACAACACAATTAGATAGCAAATGAAGCATTTTTATAAAATATTAAATGAAGTAATAGTAAAATGCATCTGACAATCTTCCACTCATTTTAATATTATAGAGAGTCTATTAGCTGAAGGAAGACTATTATGCATGATGAAGGTGTGCTCTGAATTAAACCTCCAGTTAATGAAACAATAATTTTTACTCCAGAGTCATAGTGGTCTTCGACTTAAACTATGAATGCTTAAGGGAAATAAAGTATTACTGCTCACATATAATAATCAAGGTGTTGACATGAGCTTTACTAGCCAGCACATTACAACCTTGTGCTATCCCGATTTCATGAGTGTCTTTGAGAATGAGCCCAGTTCTCATAGGAAGCGGCCTACTTCCACACTCACATAGGTGAAATCTGTTGAGAGTGCTCCTGTAATTTTAACACCCCACCCATACGGGCTACAAATTTTCGTTAAGAATTTTTAAACTCAACCTCCACATTCACTACAGGAAATAATGTACTCACATCATAAAGAAGAATAAAAAAATAGTGCATTTTTCACGACAAGTCATTATATGATTCATTTTTCCCATTGAACCTGGTTATAGGATCTCTAGTCCCTAGGTTAGGTTTCCTCATATATGACTCAAGAATGTATAGGCTTCAATACCATCCCCCTCGTTGTGCTCTAGACCTTTTCTCTTGTTAAGGCCTTAGTAAGAGGATGTGCAAGATTATCACAAGATTTGACATAATCAACATTAATAGTACCACTTGTCAAATATGATCTTACATTACTGTGTTTCCTCCTTATAGGTTTGGATTTACCGTTGTAATAATGATTTTGAACTCTACCAATTGCAGCATTGCTATCAGAACAAATTAAAATAGGAAAAAATAGTTTTTCAAAATTAGGAATTTGAAACAATAAATCTCTCAGCCAATTTGCTTCTTCACTAACTAAAGCTAAAGCAATTAGTTCAGCCTCCATGGTAGAGTTAGCAATTATAGTTTGCTTTTTTGATTTCAAACAAATAGCACCACCACCTAAAGTAAAAGTATAACCAATGGTATAACAGGAACCACCTAATAAAGTGTTCCAATCTGCATCAGAAAAGCCTTCAAGTACATCAAGATATTTTTTATAGAACAAACCACAAGTTTTTGTCCCAGTTAAATATCTCATAACTCTCGTTATAGCATGCCAATGTTCATTACCTAGCTTGCTTGTAAATCTGCTAATGTCACCACTCGAGATTAGGGCCTAGAGGTGACACGACGAATGGGAACCCGAGAGTCCCCAAACAAGCCTCAAGTATCTAAATCCACATCATCAGTCAGGAAGAACTTTCAAATAGCAACGCATAACTCTAAGGGATGGGAGAGTAGGACTCACGCTATGGAGGCAATACGGGGCTTGGGACTTTCCACTTCTCCATGCTAAACACGCATATAGCCTAAATATGAAATTTCCATAAATTAAACCAAACGAATATATAAGCCAAATACCACACATAGCATAAAAATTTTAAAAGAGTCTACATATTGTCCATGAGTTTCTCCCCTTCGATCTGTTCTACTTACATCATGATTCTAGCAATATCCATTTCTCTTATGAGCATAGCATTATGACATTCCTTTACAAGCTAATCAAAGATACCCAAAACAAACTTGTGCATTCTTGCACGGGGGTTGGCTACAAATGATAGAGCATACTTGTAGAGCTTTGTGAATTTGAGGGAATAGTACCTTACACTCATACCTCCTTGCTTGAGGTTGATGAACTCAGTCATCTGGGCCTCCTTAAGCTCAAGGGGAAAGAAGCAATCTAAGAATGCAAATATGAATTCTTCCCAATTGAAATCAGCACCGCAAACCTTCTCCATAGACCATTGGGTATACACACCTGAGCTACATCCTTCAGTTGGTAAGAATCCAACTCAGCCTTCTCCTCAGAAGTGACACCCATGATGTTCAATATCTTGGTGAGCCCATTAATGAACTCCTGAGCATCCTCATCAGCTTTCGACCCATGAAACTCTGGAGGACTCATCCGGGTGAAATCTCTCACCTTAGAAGCTGGCGTAAGATCCCGTGGTAGATTGGCCTGTCTTGTCTGAGATGTTTCAACATGAGAAAGCATGGCAAAGGCTGTATGGAGCTCACCATTTGAGATGGGTTCATCCATAGGCTCTTGGGGAGCCTAATCCTTATTAGTCGGAGTCAGCCTTGGTGAGAGGGGTCTTCCTCGAGGCATCTCATCAAGATGGGGAAACCAAATATACGAGTCATAGCATGACATGAGATATGAAGGAGTGAGACAATTCCTAGAATATCTTCATAGCCTCCCACTCATAGGCATAGTGCACTTCACACCCATGAATAGGACTTTACTCGATGCGGCATGTTGGACTCCGAGGAACATTTATAAACCTAGGGCTCTGATACCATCTTTTGTCAAAACTTGGGATTAGGGCCTAGAGGTGACATGGCAAATAGGAACACGAGAGTCCCCAGACAAGCCTCAAGTGTCTAAATCCATATCATCAGTTCAGGAAGAACATTCAAATAGCAAGACATAACTCTAAGGGACGGAAGAATAAGACTCACGCTATGGGGGTAATACAGGGCTTGAGACTTTCCACATCTCCACACCAAACATGCATATAGCCTAATACAAAATTTCCATAAATCAAACCAAACGAATACATAAGCCAAATACCGCTCATAGCATAAAGATTTTAAAAGAGTCTACATATTGTTCAACCAATGCCTCTAGTCAAGATGGAACGGGGGCCAGGACATATTTCGGGCTCACCCTCAAATAGGAATGGAAATCTGAGATAGCATAGGTAAAGGAAAATGGCTTGTCCTTGGAGGATAGGACTCATCACAAGTACTCTTTTGGATTGGACTATGTGTCAAATGGTTGGTAATCGAAATGCTCGGCCCTTGCATGTTAAAATCATGTAGGCATAAAGTATGCGTTAGTATGTTTGAATGTACTAAGTATGCGGGAATGCAATGCATATGACTTATCAAACCTGTATTTCAATGTTAGATGATAAGGGCACATAATATAGAAAGAATAATATATCCAAGGAAGAAATATACAAGATGCCATGAAATTCATGATGCTCGAATGAGATGATGCTTATATATATTGGGGATGGACTATAGCTGACAAATCAAACTCATGTGAGCTATTACGTGAATTAGTCCGATAAGACCTTCCATCGATAGGAGAAGATTACTTGCCAAAGGTAATTTACATCACACCTTACGACCTCGCATTTTTAGTGGATGGTCACCTTCCTTACGACCACGCCTTTTTAGATGGATTTTCATATCAAAGCATATTCTATATCATATCATATATATAAATGAATAACCATTTCTTACGACCTAGGCTTTTCGGTAATGGCTTCAATTCCTATGTTGGCACATAGTTCGAGGAAAGGGAAAGGTCCTTTAGAGATAGCCCTTATGCCCCCTATCCATCGGTGCTAAGTCAAAAATATCCCACATGAATACTTATACATATACATGCTTCTAAGAGATACAATATTCATTACAAAACTGTTCAATGCACATTTAGGCTCAAATGTCAAATCATAAAAGCATAATCTTGATGCTCATGCAAAGAATAGCTCATGCACATATACAAGATGGTGCAAGCACCCGAGATACTCAAAGAGCCATAATCATAAGATATGTATGTGATCACATCCTTGTCATAACCAATGCCTTAACAAAACCATATCATAATCGTTTCATAAAACATAATTGGAGCTAACCCACTTCGTAATTTCCATATACCAATGCTCATGAATGCAATGCAATGCATGTTGTGAGGATAGCACAGGTAACATAGATTCAAGTTAAGATCAACATCATGCATAAATCAACTTTAAAGGGGACATGCATGTTCATAACATCATAACTCAATGTAAATCATCGTAATAGTGTTCAAAGTAATTTAAAATCATAGGTAAAGTACAACCCATACATCTATTTGATTTAATAAAATGAAATAATGAACACCAATATTTAAAGTGAATTAAAATTCTTGAAATCAATTGAAAAGATTTTTGGGTCTTCTTGATTGAAAGAGACCAAGAATCAATCCTACATACTTTGATTGAGGAGCTGAATTTGGGGAAAGACTTAGCTTGAATTTGAGCTCCAATTAAACCCTAGCCTTGAATCTTTAGAGGGGAGAGTAGAGAGTTTTGGGTGGTGATCTTATGAGGGGTAGAGGGTTAAAAGAGAATGAATTAAGAGGGGAGGAACATCAGCTGAATTAAGGGTTTAGGATAGGTAAAAGGTCACAATTCATAATTAAAATAAACCAGAATTACATAAACACCATTAATGAGTCGAGCAAAATTTGAACTGTCAGGTCCATACGGTTGCCTAGACGGTCCGTGAGTCATCACACGGACCGTGAAAAGTGACCGTGAACTATCACTTAGATAATTTTTGTGATGCCAACACTTGGAATTCATCCAATGCTAAGGGGTACCACACTGATAGCTACACGGCCTGTGTGATGCCACACCGGTCGTGTGACCACACTTGGGAAAATTTCAACACGAAAAAGTTATGAGATTGTACATTCACACTTATAAAATTTTCACGTAGCAAATCACATGGAGGGTCACACGGCTCGTGAAACACCACATAGACCGTGTGGGTGGTCGTGTGCCCTCACTTGGTTTGAAATCCTCAGTCTCATTCTACCTTGCCGAAATCTTGGCCAAATATCTCTCCATAGGAGGCCACACGGTCCTTGTGGCTTCACACAGTCTGTGTGGGCCTTCCATGGAGCGATGCCTGGCCAATTGTTTGCTCCAGATGGTACCAAGAAATCCGATAAAGCCGCTCAAAAAGTCCGGGTCCTTACATCATCTCCCTCTTGGGAACATTCGTCCATGAATGTGCAAGAACAAGGCTTGACTTAGAACATGGAACATCCGAACATAAAGTCCAATGCATAGTTCATTATTTGAAAAAAAATCATAAAGCGTTTAAACCCATATGAAAAACATATTCAAGTCATTCAAAACATCATAAAAATCAATTCCGTGCACATGTGTGCATGTCATGTCATGAGATTCAAGAGTGCAAGAATTTGGACTGTTTAGAAGAGGATCGACCTAGTACCTTAGGCTTGAGTAGATTGGAAAAGATAAGGGTATCGCTTCATCATGTCGAGCTCCACCTCCCATGTAGCACTCTCCACATGTTGATTACTCCAAAGCACCTTCATAGAAGCCACGTCCTTGTTACGAAGCTGCTTCACTTGCCTATCCAAGATCTCCACTGGGATTTCCTTATAAGACAAGTTTTCTTCAACCTTAATCCCTTCCAAAGGCACAATGGTGCTAGGATCACCAACTAGCTTCCTCAACATGGACACATGAAAGACCGGGTGAATGGAACTCAAGTGCCGAGGCAACTCCAACTTAATCCACACCCCCAATCCTCTTAACGATCTCGTAAGGGCCAACATACCGGGGGTTTAGCTTGCCCTTCTTATAAAAATGCATCACACCCTTCATAGGCAAAACCTTCACATATATCCAATCACCAACACAAAACTCAAGGTCCCTCCTCCTAACATCCGAATAAGACTTTTGGCGACTTTTGTGCCATTTTCAACCTTTCCCTAATTACTTTCACTTTTTCCATGGCCTTTATCACTAAGTTCGGGCCAACCAGTGCCATGTCTCCCAACTCAAACCACCCCACCGATTACCTACACCTTCTCCCATACAAGGCCTCAAATGACAGCATACCAATGCTAGCATGGAAGCTATTATTATAAGCAAACTCAATGACTGGAAGGTGATCATCCCAATTTCCCCTAAACTCCAACACACAAGCTCTTAACATATCTTCTAAGGTTTGAATATTCCTCTCAACTTGCCCATCGATTTGGGGATGAAAAGCAGTGCTCAACTTGATCTTAGTCCCAAGTCCTTTCTGAAATGATCTCCAAAAGTGGGAAGTGAATTGGGTGCCGCGATCCGATATAATGTACCTAGGCACACCATGAAACCTCACCAACTCTTGGATATACAACTTTGCGTAGTCCTCAATGCTGAAAGTAGCCTTGACCAATAGGAAGTAAGCCAACTTAGTCATCCGATCAACGACAACCCAAATGGAATCGAACTACCTTTGGGTCCGAGGCAACCCAACCACAAAATCATGTTTACATCTTCCCATTTCCATATGTGAATCTGAATATCTTGAGTCATGCCACCGGCCCTTTGGTGCTCTGCCTTCACTTGTTGACAACTGGGACATTCAGATACAAACTTAGCGATGTCCTTCTTCATACCATGCAACCAATACACTTCTTTCAGATCTCGATACATTTTAGTGGGCCCCAAGTGAATAGAATAATGACAGTTGTGAGTCTCACTCAGCATCACCCTTCTAATATCATCCACATCTGGAACACAAAGCCGGTCTTGGTACCGGAGTACACCATCCCCCCCTGGAAGAACACTTTGATAACTTTCGGCAACCAACTTCTTCAATTCAAGTAACGATGGGTCCAAATACTGCTTAGCTTTTACATCGATCACCATGGAAAATTCTGCCCCGCTTTGAACACGGATACCACCATTGCTCGAATCGGCCAACCTAAAACCCAATCTAGCCAACCGGTGAACATCCGTTGCTAATTCCTTCCTTTACTCCCGAACATGCGCCACACTCCCCATGGATAGCCTACTAAGAGCATCGGCCACAACATTGGCCTTGCCGGGATGATATAGAACACTCATGTCATAATTCTTTAGGAGTTTCAACCATCTCATTTGCCTCAAATTGAGACCCCTTTGAGTGAATACATATTGCAAACTCTTGTGATCGCTGAACACATTAACATGAACCCTATACAAATAATGTCTCCAAATCTTCAAGGCGATAACTACCGCCGCCAACTCAAGGTCGTGCGTTGGGTAAGTACGTTCATGCACCTTCAACTGCGTTGATGCATACGCTATCACTTTACCATGTTGCATAAGCACACAACCCAACCCAATCTGCGAGGCATCACAATACTCCACGGATCCTTCTAAATCATTTGGTAAAGTCAAGACGGGAGCCGATGTAAGCCGATCTTTTAAAGTTTAGAAGCTCGGCTCATATTCGTCTGACTACACAAACTTAGCCTTCTTTTGGGTCAACTTAGTCAATGGAGATGCGATAGATGAGAAACCCCTCAACAAACCTTTTATAATATCCGACCAACCCCAGAAAACTTCGAATATCTGAAGGAGTAAACGGTCTGGGCCAATTCTTCATGGCCTCGGTCTTCTTCGGATTCACCTTGATACCATAACCAGATACCACATGACCAAGGAAAGTCACTTCACCCAACCAAAATTCATATTTACTAAACATGTCATACAATTTTTTCTCTCTCAAGGTTTGGAGAACTACCCTCAAATGAATCCCGTGCTCCTATGCACTTCGGGAGTAAATGAGAATGTCGTCAATGAAGATCATTACAAAGCTGTCAAGGAATGGTTTAAACACATGATTCATCAGATCCATGAATACAACCGAAGCATTGGTTAGGCCAAACGACATCACCACAAACTCAAAATACCCATACCTTGTCCGAAAGGACGTTTTGGTAATGTCACTCTCCCTAACCTTCAACTTATGATACACAGAACGAAGATCAATATTTGAGAAATGAGTAGCCCCTTGAAGTTGGTCGAACAAGTCATCAATCCTAGGCAACGGGTACTTATTCTTAACGGTCACCTTATTCAGTTGTCTATAGTCAATACACATCCGAAGAGATCTGTTCTTCTTTCTTACAAACAACACTGAGCACCTACGACGATATACTGGGCCGAATGAAGCCTTTCTCCAACAGATCCTTTAATTACTCTTTTAACTCTTTCAACTCCGCTGACGCCATACGATAAAGAGGAATAGAGATTAGCTCAATATCTGGAAGAATATCTATGCCAAAGTCTACCTCCCTTTTAGGAGGGATACTGGAAAAGTCTTCGGGGAACACATCCGAAAACTCATTCACCATAGGAACCAACTCCAGAGTAGGACTTCGGACTACATATCTTTGACCCTTATGATATGATAAATGCAACCCTTAGAAATCATTTTCCGCGCCTTTAGGTAGGAAATAAACCAATTTTTAACAGAGGAGTCACCACCCTTCCATTCAAGAACGGGCCCACTGAGAGGTTGGAACTTGACCTTCAAGGTTCTACAATCTATAGAGGCATATTATGCATGCAACCAATCCATCCCAAGAATCACGTCAAATTCGAACATCTCAAGTTCCACAAGATCACATGGAAAAATTTTGTGCAACACAAAAATAGGGCAACCATGATAGACTCTATGTGCAATAACAGATTCACCCACAGGATTATAAACTGAGAAGGGATCCCTCAAAATCTTGGGACTCAAAACAAATTTAACAGCTAACAATGGAGTCACAAATGACCAATTTGCACGCAGATCAAGCAAAGCATAAACATCAAAATCAAAGACTTTTAGTATACAAATCATGACATTTGGAGCTTCCTCAACATCCTGGCGGGTATGGATTGCATAGAACCAATTGTTCCTTGGGGAAACACCTTGGGGAGCTCTTTGTTGGCCTTGCCCGCCTTGAGCCACCTGACCTTGGCCTCTACGGGCATTCTTATGAAAATCATCAACCTTGTGATTTTTATCACCACATCTGAAGCAAACACCCAAATCCCTCCAACAAACTCCCGTGTGAGGCCTTCCACACTTGTCACACAAAGAATATTCCTTTCCACCACCAACCGGTGTCTTGGGAGGAGGTACCCGAGCATTGGTGACCCAAGCACCAGAACCTTGGCCCTGTTGGAAGCGACCGAAGCGACCATTCAAGAACCTGAGAATCCACCATCGAAACGGGCCCTCTTGGGATCGTGAACCCTTCTCTCATTGAGTTTCTCCCCTGCGATATGTTCTGCATACACCATGAGTCTAGCAATATCAATTTCCCATATGAGCATAGCATTACAACACTCCTTTACAAGCAAATCAGAGATACCCAAAATAAACTTGTGCATTCTTGCACGGGGGTTAGCTACAAGTGATGGAGCATACTTGTAGAGCTTTGTGAATTTCAGGGAATAGTCCCTTACACTCATACGTCCTTGCTTGAGGTTGATAAACTCAGTCATCTGGGCCTCCTTAAGCTCAAGGGGAAAGAAGTGATCTAAGAACGCAAATCCGAATTCTTCGCATTTAACGTCACCACCTCAAACCCTCTCCATAGACCATTAAGTATATCACACCTGAGCTAAATCCTTCAGTTGGTAAGCATCCAACTCAGCCTTCTCCTCAAAAGTGACACCCATGATGTTCAATATCTTGGTGGGACCATCAATGAACTCCTGAGCATCCTCATCAGGTTTTGACCCATGGAACTATGGAGGATTCATCCGGGTGAAATCTCTCACCCTAAAAGCTGTCGTAAAATCCTGTGGTAGATTGGCCTATCTTGTCTGAGATGTTACAACCTGAGCAAGCATAGCAAAGGTTGTACAGAACTCACCATTTGAGATGGGTTCATCCATAGGCTCTTGGGGAGCCTGATCCTCATTAGCCAAAGTCGGCCTTGGTAAGAGGGATCTTCGTCGAGGCATCTTCTAAAATGGAGAAACGATAACATCAAGATGGGGAAACAAAATATACGAGTCATAGTACGACATAAGATATGAAGGAGTGAGACAATTCCTAGAATGTCTTCATAGCCTCCCACTCATAGGCATATTGCACTTCACACCCATGAATAGGACTTTACTCGACGCGACATGTTGGACTCCGAGGAACATTTATAAACCTAGGGCTCTGGTACCTGTTTTTATCACAACTCGAGATTAATGCCTAGAGGTGACACGGCAAATGGGAAATCGAGAGTCCCAAAACAAGCCTCAAGTATCTAAATCCACATCATCGGTTCAGGAAGAACATTCAAATAGCAAGACATAACTCAAAGGGACGGGAGAATAAGACTCACGCTATGGGGGTAATACGGGGCTTGGGACTTTCCACATCTCCACACCAAACACACATATAGCCTAAATATGAAATTTCCATAAATCAAACCAAATGAATACATAAGCCAAATACCACGCATAACATAAAGATTTTAAAAGTGTCTACATATTGTCCAACCAATGCCTCTAGTCAAGATGGAACAGGGGCCAGGACATGTTCCAGGCTCACTCTCAAATAGGAATAGAAATCTGAGATAGCATAGATAAAGGAAAATGGCTTGTGCTTGGAGGATAGGACTCACCACAAGTACTCTTCTGAATCGGACTACGCATCAAATAGTTGGTAATCAAAATGCTCGGCCCTTACATGGTAAAATCATGTAGGCATAGACTATGCGTTAGTACGTTTGAATGTAATAAGTATGCGAGCATGCAATGCATATGACTTATCAAACTTGCATTTCAATGTTAGATGACAAGGGCACATAGTATAGAAAGAATCATATATCCAAGGATGAAATATACAAGATGCCATGAAATTCATGATGCATGAATGAGATGATGCTCATATATATCGGGGATTGACTATAACTGACAAATCAAACTCATGTGAGCTATTACATGAATTAGTCTGATAAAGACCTCCTATCGGTAGGAGAAGATTACTTGCCAAACGTAGTCTACATCACACCTTACGACCCGCCTTTTCAGTGAATGGTCACCTTCCTTACGACCACGCCTTTTCAGAAGGATTTTCATATCAAAGCATATTCCATATCATATCATATAATAAATGAATAACCATTCCTTACGACTCAGTGTTTTTAGTAATGGCTTCCATTCCTATATTGGCACATAGTTTGAGGAAAGGGAGAGGACCCTTGGGGATGGCCTTTACACCTCCTATCCATCGGTGCTAAGTCAACAACATCCCATATGAATACTTATACATATAAGTGCTTCCAAGAGATACAATATTTATTACAAAAGTGTCCAATGCACATTTAGGCTCATAACCAATGCCTTTATAAAACCATATCATAATCGTTTCATAAAACATAATTAGGCCTAACCCACTTCATAATTTCCATATACCAATGCTCATGAATGCAATGCAATGCTTGATGTGAGGATAGCATGGGTAACATAGATTCAAGTTAAAATTAACATCATAATATGGAATTGAATAAATATGCAATTAAATCAACATCTGAATCATAATATAAGTCACCCATGCATAAATCAACTTTAAAGGGGACATGCATGTTCATAACTTCATAACTCAATGTAAATCATCGTAATAGTATTCAAAGTAATTTAAAATCATAGGTAAAGTACAACCCATATATCTATTGGATTTAATAAAATCAAATAATGAACACCCATATTTAAAGTGAATTAAAATTCATGAAATCAATTGAAAAGCTTTTTGGGTCTTCTTGGTTGAAAAGAACTAAGAATCAATCCCACATACCTTGATTAAGGAGCTGAATTTGGGGAATGACATAGCTTGCATTTGAGCTCCAATTAAACCCTAGCGTTGAATCTTTAGAGGGGAGAGTAGAGAGTATTTGAGAGGTGATCTTATGAGGGGTAGAGGGTTTAAAGAGAATGAATAAAGAGGGGAGGGACATCAGCTGAACTAAGGGTTTGGGATAGGTAAAAAGTCACAATTCATAATTAAAATAAACCAAAATTACATAAACTCCATTAATGAGTCGAGAAAAATTTGAATCGTCAGGTCGATATGGTCGCCTAGACGGTCCGAGAGTCATCATATGGACAGTTAACAGAGATCGTGAACCACCACTTAGATAATTTTTGTGGTGCCAACACTTGGAATTCATCCAATGTTAAAGGTTACCATAAGGCCGGCTACACGGCCCGTGTAACACCACATGGGTCGTGTCAAGGGCCGTGTGACAACACTTGGAAAAGTTTTCGCATGAAAAAGTTACGAGACGATACTTTCACACTAAGAAAAATTTCACGTAACGACCCACACGGAGGGTCAGACGACTCGTGAAATAAAACACGGACCGTGTGGGTGGCCATGTGCCCTCACTTGGTCTGAAATCCTCCGTCTCATTCCACCCTATCAAAATCTTGGCGAAATGTCCCTCCACGGGAGGCCACACGGTCTGTGTGGCTTCACACGGCCCGTGTGGGCCTCCCGTGAAGTGATGACCAGAAAATATTTCACTCGGGATGGTACCAAGAGGTCCGGTAAAGCCACTTGAAAAATCTTCGTCCTTACAGCTAATTACTCCTACCGCATATGCTATATCAGGCCTAATACAATCAGTCACATGTCTCAAACATTCGATTAAGCTAGCATATTTGTTTTGATTTATCACACCATTTCCACTTTGTACAGAAAACAAGTGAACACTTGAATCAAAAGGTGTTAAAACATGCTTGCAATCTAGAAAGTTATATATTTTAAAAATTTTCTCAACATAATATGACTAGTCAAGAAAAATTGCATCACATGCTCTAGTAATTTTTATTTCAAGTAAAAAATTTTCCTCACCAAGATCGTTTATACAAAAATGGCTTCTAAGAATGTGTTTTGCTTCATTAATAACATTCATGTTAAAGCCAAAGATTAATAAGTCATCAACATATAGGAAAATAAAAACATTCAAATTATTCCAAGACTTGTGATATATACACTTATCACACTCATTGGTTTTAAACCCATTTTCAATCATGCAGGAATCAAACTTTTCATGCCATTGCTTTGGTGCGAGTTTCAAGCCATATAGGAATTTAGTAAGTTTACATACTTTTCTTTGTTGGCTTGCTTCAACAAAACTCTTGGGTTGTTCCATATAAATCTCTTCATTTAGGTCTCCATTTTAAAAAGAAGTTTTTACATCCATTTGATGAATTTGCAAATAAAAAATTGCAGCCATAGCAATTAAAAGTCTAATGGATGTGATTCTAGTTATCGGAGAAAAAGTGTCGAAAAACTCTAGGCCTTCAAGTTGCTTAAATCCTTCTGCAACCAGTCTAGCCCTATATTTATCAATAGTCCCATCCGATTTTAACTTTTTTCGTAAGACCCATTTGGTAAATTAACTAACTTCGAAGTTTTATTAGAAACTGGTGATTCCATTTAATCATTTACAGTCTCTTTCCAAAAAATTGCATCATGTGAAGAGAAAACTTCTTTAAAGTGAGAGGGTCATCACCAACATTAAAAACATAAAAATCAGGACCAAAATCTTTTTCTACTCCTTCTTAATTCAAAATCATCAATTCTTTTGTTTTTCAAAGTAGTAGAAGAAGAACTAGGTAATGACAAAATATTTTGTTCATTGCTTTGACCCCTACAATTTTTAGAATCAAAAGGAAACTTATTTTCATGAAAAATACATCACTTGATTCTATTACAATATTGTTTTCAAAATTAAAAAATCTGTAGGCTGTACTATTTGAAGCATAACCAAGAAAACCACAAGTAGTGACTTTCTTGCCCAACTTTGTATTCTTTGGATCCATTAGCCTCACAAAGGCTAGACAACCCCAAACTTTTAAATATTTCATGTTTGGCTTGTGACCTTTCCACAACTCAAAAGGTGTTAGTTTCAACTATTTATGAGGAACATGATTTAACACATAAAAAGCAGTTGAAATAGCTTCACCCGAAAAATTTAAAGGTGCACTTGACTCAATAAGCAGGACATTAGTCAATTCAACCAAAGTTCTATTTTTTCTTTCCGCTACATCATTGGATGTAAGAGAATAAGGAGGAGTAGTTTCATGAATTATTCCTAATGGTCTAACAAAAGAACTAAACTCATTTGGCTTATATTCACGGCCTCTATCACTTCAAATTCTTTTTATTTTTCTTCCAAACCGACTTTCAACCTCATGGAAATAGAATTTAAAATACTCAAAAGCATCACTTTTATTTTCATTAAGTAAACATATTAAACTTAGAAACATCATCGATGAAGTGATATAATATTGATTTCTTCCGTGAGTTAAAATTCCTCCAAATTCACAAATATCAGTGTGAATTAATTCTAATAAATCAGTTTTTCTTTCAACTTGAAGATGAGGTCTTTTCATGATTTTGCTCCAGGTTCACAAATATCAGTGTGAATTAATTCTAATAAATCAGTTTTTCTTTCAACTTGAAGATGAGGGCTTTTCATGATTTTGTCTTTACTACAGGCCTCACACTTTTCAAAATTCTTTTTAATCATTGAGATTAATCCCAAACTACTCATGGTTCCAACATATTGATCATTTATATGACACAAATGAGCATGCCAAAAGTTAGTAGAAGAAAGCATATAAACAGAAGTAGAAACTTTATTCATTTCAACATTCAGTTTAAACATCCCATCACAAGCATACCCCTTTTTCATAATAGACATGACGGTTTGCACTAGAATCAGACCACCATCCATGAACATTCTCAACCATAAATGTGTCTCTAATCACAGTCACAAAAGGCTCTTCAGTAATGTTTGCCTGAGGTGTAGGACCACATTTCCGATATTTGCAAAATCAAGCAATATGCCCACTCTTGCCACAGACAAAGCATAGTCCTTTATCTTGAACTTGTTGATTTTGTCCTTCATTATTTTCACCATTATTTCTCTTGGGAGGTATATCATTCTTTTTCTTGAAATTTTTCTTCTTATGGTTAATAAAAGTTTTTTTGTTAGATTAAGTAGTAGCATTATTTGAAGTCACTAAATTTACCTTTGATGTGTTGTTACTCTCTTCTAATTGCAAAAGTGCATCTTGGCCCCTTGCCTCCTCCTCCGTGCAGATTTTCATCATCAATATCTCAAGAGAGGTTTCCTTTTGCTTATGGCGCATATTTTTTTAATATTCCTTCCAAGAAGGTGGAAGTTTATCAACTATGGCACAAACAATAAAGTTATCCCCAATTTTGACCTCCTCTGATCTAAGCTCTCTAACATTCATGATGAAGTCTTGAGCTTGATCTGCCACTGATTTGTTGTCCACCATTTGGAAATGAAAAAATCGGCTAGCAACATATTTTTTCGCTCAAGCTTCTTCTATATCATACTTACTCTGCATTTTTTCCAAATTTTCTTTGCACTAAGTAAGTTCTATCATAATAATCATAAAAATTAACAAATAGCAACTAAGAATATAATACCAACACTTATAGAAATTGTCATTATATTTTTCCACCTTCTCTTAATAAGAAATGAGTTCATCATTGTCCATGGAGAGAATATCAACTTTATTAGGATTCTTCTCAGTTAGCACACAAGAAACATTGAGAAGACTCAAGTAGAAAAGTACTTTACCCTTCCACCTCTTGAAATGATTACCATTGAACTAAAATGGCTTGTTAAGATCTCCCATCTTGACATCTGCGATTTTTTCAATTGTAGCTATTTGAATCTCCTTAAAATTGTTGGTGAAAGTTACAAAAGATTACAAATAACAATTGAAAAAGTAAAAATGAAAAATAAAATATTCAGACTGAGGCACAGATATCTCGCTCTCTTTAAGGAGATTCATGCCCACTACATCAAATGTTTTCACCGGTCCAACAGTATTCTCTTTAACTTGTCCCCTCTAGGATACAACAGCCTTATCACAAAAGTGTAACTCAACAATCTCTGGACAAGAGTTGAGTCTCAAGCTCCACAAAAAGAACACCTCCCTTCAACTAATAAGAACTCTCTTTTTTGACTAACGTTTATACACTTTATGTATTCTTCTCTTGTGTCATGTACACAACATAATAAAGACCACCACTATTTATAGTTGAGGAAGTCTTCCATGCAATGAATAAAAAGTAAATAGGGTAGATAAATGGTTTAGAGGTTACATAGGTTACAAGGTGTAATGGAGGAATAATAAGAGAAATAATGGGAGGCAACAAATGCGCCCCCCCCCCCCCCCCCCCCCCAAGCCCCAACCCAACGTGCACATGTTCAACGGCCAAAACTGTAACATAGGAGTAATTCACATGAAGTAACTCCAAATTGGAGAGTTACAGCAAATGGCCTCAAACGGCCACTAAGTGATGGCTAATAATGTCCACTAAAGACAATACTATATGCACAAAGACCAACAACACAATACATAGCAAATGAAGCATTTTTATAAAATATTAAAATGCATCCAACAGTGTTAATTTTCTGCAATTGAAAAAATTTAAAAATTTTACTTTTAAAAGAAAGAAAAATCAGAAAATTATCTTTTTCAACACAAAAATACTCCAACCATAAAAATATGTTTTACCGAGTATATTCCTTATTAGATTATGTTTTACCAAGTATATTCCTTATTAATTTATTAATCTTTAATCTATCTATATACTATAAGGCCTTAGAAATATTGACTGAACTTTTTGCCCTTCATTAAAAAGACTGTTTTAGATAAAATCATCTTTTCACCAATTTTATTTAAATTATTATTTAATTATATTTATAATATTGACTTCTAAAATATATAAAAAGAAGTAATAAAATAAGAACTCCTAACGGTAGAAAGACTCCTAAATATTTCTTATTTGATAGACTTCTACGAATTCTTCCTTATTTGAATAAAGATAATGCCTTGCAGCCGCCAAGGAAAATCTCAATTTACCATGTATTTTAATTACTGATAGAATCTCTTGTAAGTAGGAACTTTATAAATAAATAAATAAAAAGTTGAAGAAGATTGTATTGTTATTTTACATATATTTTATAGTACTTTTCTTTTGAAATTTTTACCTCTATACATCTCACGTCGTTTAATTTTTTCATGTTGTCGTATTTTGTATTTATCTATCTAGATTCTAGATCATTTATTTTCTAATAACACGATTTTAGTTTATTTTGCAGCGTTGATCACATAATTCATGAACTCTACCTTTTTTGAAAAAATTAAAAAAATAGTTGACGGTGACAATAGATGATTTGTCTTGTTGATGAGTAAATGCATTCATCTTCTACATCAAATTTGAATTAATGGTATTTGTTATTGAAATATCTACCTCACTACAAGTAATTGTTTAATTTTTAAATAGCTATACATACTTGAATTGTATGTTTCTAATTCAAAGATCATAAAAAAAGTACCACAAAGAAGGAAAGACAGTCATCTGAAGTAGCACTTATGCTTGGAGAGAGTAAGCAACATCCAATATCAATTTATTATTTTTAGTAAGAACAAACGTACTAATAGAAAGTTGAACCTGACAATTCTTTGGCTTGCCAACAATTCAACAAGGCCCTTACCTATACAAATCCAACCAGCTTTGCAACAATTTTGGCTTTAGTCACAAAATCTCCGGCCAACTTTTGGAGAGAGTTCTTGAAAGGATTTTCAATATTCCAAGATTTCATCTTTCTGGCTACGTCTAATTTCAGTTCTCAGTCAGATTCTTTCCTAATACGAATATTATTCAGGTGATATCTTCTATTTTCCTCAACTTGTATATATTTCTTGATTCCTTCTTGTTTAATTTTTTTTTTGCCATTTCTTGTTTCCTTGTTTAAGTTTTACATGTTTACCTATTACATATTTCTTGCAATACTTCTTACTTGTTACATACTATCTTGCAATAATTCTCTTTCTTGCAATATTTTTGTCTATTACATATTTCTTGCGATATTTCTTGATTGTTATATATTTCTTGCTTGTTACAGATTCTTGAATATATTTTATTTCTTGCTTATTACATATTGCGGTTGTTTCTCATACTCTTTGCATCTTGGTGTTGTGAGTTGTTGCAAGTATTTTATAGGAGTATTATTTTTTGTCTTGATTTTTTTTTATGTTATAGGATGTAGTTGATTATTATAAATTATTGTTGAGAATTTAGTGTTCTACATTGTTCAGTTATCTTCGTGAGATTGTTTATTCTTTATCCTTTTTAGTTTGTTGAATTAGTAGTTCTTAGTGTAGTTTAGTGGCATTGGTGTCTGATGGTGGATTAGGATCATGTCGTTGGTTGAGATCAGAGGCTGGGGTAGTAGTGGTAAGAGGGGAACATGCTTACTTAGGTTGAGAGTAGGGATGTGGAACATAAGATCACTTTTAAGGAAGTCCATAGAACTAGTGAAGAGTCTTAAGAGGAGACAAATTAATATAGTGGGTGTTCAAGAGACCAAATGGGCAGGTACCAAAGCTCGAGACATAGACAGGTTTAAATTATGGTACTCGGGTTGCTCTAAGGATAGAAATGGGTTAGGTATCCTAGTAGATGAGGACCTTACAGAGTATGTGGTTGGGGTTAAGAGGATTAATGATAGGATGATGTCTATTAAACTTGTGGTCGATAGTCATATTGTGAATATAGTTAGTGTCTATGCGCCCTAAGTAGGCCATCTTCCTTTTGAGGGAGATTTTAATAGGCATATCGGTGCTACTTCTAGTGGTTTTGACGATGTCCATGGAGGCTTTAGTTTTGAGGAGAGGAATGGAGGTGGGATGTCTCTCTTGGACTTTGATAAAGCCTTTGAGTTGGTTATTACTAACTCATGTTTTCCAAAGAGACAAAATCACTCTATTACCTTCCATAGTACAATATATAATACCAAATTAATTACTTATTCCTTTGGAAGGGTGATAGAAGCCTGTGTAAGAATTTCAAGGTAATTCTAAGCGAAAGTATTTTCATTCAACATAGGTTTCTAGTGATGGAATTAGAGATTAAGAGGTGTAAGAGGAAGAAGGTTATTTATGACCAACAAAAGATTAGATGGGGTGGCCTGACTCCTACCCTTTCTCGGGAGATAGGGGAAAAGTTGAGTAACTTGGGGGCTTGGAGTAGTAGCAGGGATGTGAATACTATGTGGGATACCACGGCTGGTTACATTAGAAAAGTTTCTACCGAGGTAATGGGGTTTCCAAGAGGGACCTTTAGTGAACATCAAGATGATTGGTGGTGGAGTGGAGAAGTTCAAGGCAAAGTGAAAGTTAAGAACATTGCTTATATGAAGCGGTTGGAATGTAGGGATGAGGATGAAAAACAAAGGCTAAAGGATATCTATAAGAGGCGAAGATAAAAGCAAAGACAACTGTGTTTGAGCGCTTATATGTTGAGTTAGGTGAAAAAGGCGGGGACAAGAGATTGTACAAGCTAGCGAAGGAGAGAGAGAGAGAAAGAGAAAGAGAAACGCCTGTGACTTGGACCAAGTGAAGTGCATTAAGGATGGGACGGTGAGGTGTTAGTGGATGAAATTTCCATTAAGCTAAGGTGGTAAATTTAGATTCATAAACTCTTGAACAAAAAAGAGGACATAGATATTGAGTTGGGTGATTTGGCGCAATCCGATGGTCATTGAGATTTTGACTATTGCAGGCATTTCATAGATGAGAAAGTTAGATGTGCTATTAGTAGAATGAACAGAGGGAGAGTGATCGGACTCGATGAGATTCCGATGGATTTTTGAAAGATCATGGTGAAGGATGATATTGAGTGGGTGACTAGGTTGTTCAATGCTATTATGAAGACTGCTAAGATGCCCGACGAATGAGAAAGGAGTATAATGGTTCCATTGAACAAGAACAAGGGTGATATTCAAAATTGTAACAATTACAAGGGTATCAAATTATTAATCCACACTATGAAGGTCTGGGCGAGAGTGATGGAGATAAGGCTGAGAAAAGGAATGTCCATTTCAGGGAATTAGTTCAGATTTATGCGTGGGCGGTTGAATACTGAAGTAATCCATCTTGTTCGGAGATTAATAGAGAAATATAGGGAGAGAAAGAGGAACCTTCATACGGTGTTGATTGACCTTAGAAGGCCTATGACAAAGTTCTGTGGGATGTGCTATGGAGATGTCTAGAGGCAAAAGGTGTTCAAATGGTATATATTAGGGTGATAAAGGACATGCATGACGGAGCCAAAACTCATGAGAATGATGGGAGGAGACTCAGAGTATTTTCCTACTGAGATAGGACTTCAGCAAGGGTCTGTGTTAACCCTTTTGCTTTTTGCCTTAGTAATGGATGAGCTGACCCAGGCTATCTAGGAGGAGGTACCATGGTGTATGCTATTTGCAAATGACATAATACAGATTGATGAGACTCGAGCTAAAGTTAAGGATAGATTGGAGATTTGGAGATATACATTGGAATCCAAAGGGTTTAAATTGAGAAGGACCAAAATAGAATACTTGAAGTATAAATTCGATGTTGCAAGAGATGAAGCAAATATTGAAGTGATGCTTTCCACTCAATGTTCCTAAGAAAGAAAACTTTAAGTATCTTGGGTCTATCATCCAGAGTAGCGGTGATAATGATGATGATGTCACAAATCATATTCGGGAAGCATGGACGAAATAGAGGCTTGCCTCTGGAGTATTGTGTGATATAAAGATACCAACTAGACTTAAAGGCAAGTTTTATTAAATGGTGGTTAGACCGTCTCTGCTATATGGGGTAGAATGCTGGCCAATCAAAAATTCACATGTTTATAAGATGTAGGTTGCGGATATGATGATGTTAAGATAGATGAGTGGACATATCAAGAGTATTAAGATTAGGAATGGGACCATCCAGGAGAAGTTAGAGTTGATGTCATGCCCCGGGAGGGTACCCTTGGTATGGCCGGCACTCAGAGACTATTTCTATTCCCCAAGTAAACCACTTAGCCTCATCACATCATTCAATCAAATAAACTCTACTGAACAACGGAAATAAAAGTAAGTAAGTGGGCACATCTCATCTAACGTCTCAAAAGAATATATAATAATAATAATAATAATAATAATAATAATAATAATAATAATAATAATAATAATAATAATAATAATAATAACAAATGGTAATATAAAGAACTAGCTCACAATCTCAATATCAACATTCAACTATCGTCTATGAAGCCTCTATCACTAATCATGTAGTGCCAATGACAGACCCATGGCTACCCAAATGAAATAAAAGAATAGTCCAATCCAACTCTAAAGCAAGATGAAATAATAATAGTGGATCCTTCGAAGTACGGGAGGCTCACCAATTAGCTGCGGATCTCGGATGTTCAATGAAGCGCCCGTTGATGATCTCTAGTACCTGCCTCTACATCATAAAATAATGCAGTCCAAAAGGGACATCAGTACGTGGAATGTACCGATATGTAAAATAGCTGAGTGAAATAGAAACATGTAGAATAATATGGAAACAACATCAACTCAAAGTTATCATCAAACAACATGAAATCGTCAAATGTCTTTCTATGCAAGAATAAAGAGTAGACAAGTGACCTGTCGACAACTCAAACTCATCAATCATCTCAGACTCATCTCAAAGGAGTTCACCTCCTCGCATCTCATCTCAACTCAGAGTACTCAAGGTAGGAAATTTATAGGTGTTTGTCTTATCCAACAACAATCACTTATGAGCCAGTGGTTGTACAACAAAGCAATGTCGTTGCCACACCCATCCAGTACCTTACCAGGGTAAAGGAAAACTCAAATCCATAATGGATCCAGACAATTAACATATTAAGTCCTATTGTTTCAGGACAATAAGGTGAGGACCTGTCCGACTTTAATGGACTTAATCCATAGAATGAGAACTTGTCCAACTCTAATGGACTTAGCCCTCCAGTGATAACTTGTCCGACTTCAATGGACTTAGCCCTCTAGTAAGAACTTGTCTGACTTTAACGGACTTGGCCCTCAAGATAGGGACTTATTCGACTTTAACAGACTTAGTCCATTCCTATGCTTGGCGACATAGTTAATGAGTGCGAGTTGGACTTGCTCTTACTCTTACTCATTTCGGTGCTCGATACTCCTTCCAAGAATCAATGCTCATAAGACTCCTCATCTCAACTTAATTATCTAAAATTAGCCTCGTAGAGTCTCTCATTATCTCATTAACTCAAACTCAAGGGTCCTCTATTATTTCAAGGACTTTAACTCATCTCGGTTAACTCAATTCTCATTTAAGAACTCAAGGACTCAGTTCATCAATTAGAAGAAGTGTTTAGTCAGAACTCAAAAACTCAATTATGAAGACTCCTAGGATCTTCAAGCTCAATTAACTCAACCTTATACTCATATCAAGACTTTACTCAACATACTCAAATCAAAGCTCTAGACTCCATTCCTAGGTTCATTATGCATGCTTTAAGAAATTAACATACAGAGTTTATACAATATCTCATAAAAAGTATTCAAATCAAGAAAACAAGTTTATAATGATCATCAATACAGGAAAATACATATAATTAATAAAATTTTCACGAAAACCCATCAAGAATCATGTAAGTAAACTCTTTAGACCTTCAACTCTTCTATGACTATCTATGGGTCACATGAGAGAACAATCTCATCTTTTTAGTTTAGCCTTACATACCTAGAAAGTTGATATTACAATCGAAATTTGATGAATACTAGCCTTATTGGAGAAAATCCTCGATCTCGGTAGTTCTTTTAGAGTGGAAGAACTTGGAAAGACATTGCTTGAAGGGATTATTTTTGATTCTTGAATTCTTGACTTAGAATCTTTAGAGTTCTTGATGAAGAACCCTAATTCTTGAAAAAGAAGAATCAAGGAATCCGTTCTTAGAATTCTTGAATTCGTTTTCTTGAAACCCTAGGTTATGATTTAAGACTCTATTAAAGATTCATGAATAGATGAAGAATTTGGATTAGGTGGATTGAAATTTATGAAGATTAGCTTACCTTGATGATAAATCTTGAAAGCTAACCCTAAATTGATGATTTTTTAATGATTCTTGAGCGTTTATGTTTAGGAGTGAAGGAGAGGGTTTTAATTATGAAAACTTACGTTTCATGCATTTTCGGACTTTAAATAGACCCCCAAAGGTTTTAGGATAAAAGTAACCTCAAAATAAAATAAAAGGACGTCATTTAGCTTATCCAGAAAGGGTTCGCGATAGGTCCGCGACGCGGAGCTGTCGCGGATCTTTAGACATCTCAGTAGGTCTTTAGTAAAATAGTCATAACTTTATGCTCCAAACTTTGATTAAGGCAAAATAAGATGTGTTGGAAAGATAATCCAAATATCTTTAATTTGATACATTACGAGTCACCTAATTCATTATATGTTAGTAGATATGTTCATTTGAAGTTGACCCTTCTATCAACTCATACGAAAACTTAGTCGGTAGAAATTCTTTGGACTTGACTTGATGTAAAAGATCCCTTATGACTCTAAATCACATATAATATACTTTAAATACTTAGGAATAGATCCTAACATGTATATACAACCTAAAAGTCATTGGTCCATATAACTTTTATAACATTTTACATTAGAACTGCGACCTTTTACCATCTCCAATTCTATTCCCACACTAAGAAATTGTCTTTAACATATGTGCTCAATTGAGAATCATCAATTAAAAAATCCTATATAATATGAAGGATGAGTCTATCTTACATTAGAAATAATTGGGATGTTATAGTTGGCCCCTATGGGTTAGAAGATGAGGGAAGCGAGGTTGTGATGGCTTGGACATATGAGAAGAAGTACCAAAGCTCATGTTAGGAGGTGCTAGAGGTTGGATCTAGAGGTTACACAGAGGGGTAGAGGTAGGCCAAAAAAGTATTGGAGGGACGTGACTAGACAAGTTATGATAAAATTTCATCTAATTAAAGACTGGCCATAGACAGAAAGGAGTGGAGGTTGCTTATTAGGGTAGAAGGCTAATAGCCTAGTAGGGGTAGGTTGATGTATGACCTTGTGACATAATAGGTTAGTAGGAGTATTCGTGTCTTTGTATCATGTGTTGTCATTACTTGTCTTATATTTTTTATTTTTGTCATATTTACATACTATTATTTGCTTTTCATTATTAGTTGTTTTCTCTTTTTTTTCAATTCCTTTCTCTCTTTTTCTTTTCATTTTACATATCTAGTATCTCCTGCTTATGGGGCTTGATTTTTTAGACGAAGGGTTTCTAGAAGGTAGTGGTATGGTCTGTGTACATTTTACCCTCCCAAGACCCCATTTGTAGGATTCCACTAGGTATGTTATTGTTGTTGTAGACTCTTAGAAATGTATTGTTAGAATAGAAATATACTAAAAATATATTAAAATAGTCTATAATTTGTTAAGAAAAAACGCTATAGATTAGCAACAACTAAAATTTAAGTTATGTTTGTGTCACGCCCCAGGAGGGTACCCCAGGCGTGGCCGGCACCCAGAGACTATTGCTAGTCCCTAAGCGAACCACTCGTTCTTAGGACAGTCACTCAACATCAGTATAGCGGAAATTGTGGAAATAATGCAATGAGCTATCTCAATAAGAAGGGTCAATGGCCAACATCAATCTCAATATCAAATAAGCAAGTGTATGTGCTACTCAATTCATAAGAGAAAACCTCAAAATCAAACCTCGATTCATGTCTATGAAGCCTCTAACTTGACTCAACTGTCTGTGATGGTACCATGACAGGCCATGGCTATCCAACTCAATAAATAACGAAAGCAAACAAATAAGGGTCTCCTCCGGATAGCAAGGAGGCTCGCAAATGATGGAACTCGGAATCTCTAACCTCAACGATGCATTTGCTGAAGTCCTCTACCTCCTGTATCTGCATCATAAAATGATGTACCGCCGAGTGGCGTCAATATGTGGAATGTACTGGTATGTAAAATAGCTGAATATCATAGTACAAGTACAACAGAATAGGGATAGCATCAACTCAACATCATATTCAATCAGAATATCAAGTGTCTATCTAAGGCAAGAAGTTAGAGTAGACAAATGGCTCATCAACATCTCATCTCAACATCATCAATACATCGGACTCACCTCAAGGAATCTCGACTCAAATCCACTCAAGGAAACTCGACTCAAGTCAACTCAAGGAAACTCGACTCAACTCAACTTAAGGAACTCGACTCAAAACATCACATCTACATCAACATCAGAGTATTATCAAAGTAAGACCTCACTGGGAGTTTCTCTAACCGACAACCATCACCTATGAGGCAGTGATGATACAATGAAGTGATGTCATTGCCACATCCATCTTGTACCTTGCCTAGTGCAAAGGACATCAACCTTAGTGGATCCACAAGAAAAAACCTCAGTCCTCTTTTGGGACAAGAAAGGAGCCATCTGCATTGCGGTTCAATCCTCTCTTCCTACGCGGCCACGTAGTTAATGGGTTCAAGTGGGACTTACTCTCACCCATTTCGGTGCTCAATACTCCTCCCAAAACTCGACATGCTCATAAAACATCAACCTCATCAGTCTCATAGGGACATAATACATCATTGTCAGTCCCATAGGGACATAATACATCATCATCTGTCCCATAGGGACATAATACCTCAACATCAACATCAACTCGTCTCATCAACATTAACATCAACATCATGGACTCAAAATACTCTTTTAGAATTTAGTTTCAGGTTTTAAGATATCATTAAACATCATTCTCATCAACATCATCATCAAGACTCTCATCAAATGTGAAACAAAATCACAACATCATCCTCATTAAGGCTCTAGACTCATCCCCTAGTTCATTCTTACACTTTTTAATAAAATAATCATAGGGTTTTGTGAAAAACACTCATGAAAATGAATTATGCAATAAATCAAGTTTATGATGATCATCAATTCGTGTAAAATATACCCATCAAGTAAAACTCAGTATAATGCTCAACAATCTTTATATCAAACTCATTATATTCAATAAACGACTCAATTTACTAAAAAGGGGCACATGGGAGAACAATCCCATGCTTTAAGTTAGCCTTACATACCTGGGATGATTCTTAACAATAATTCCTCGAATAATCACCTCTTGAATTCTTCAACTTCAACTCTCCTCAAGCCCTAACTTAGTGATTTTTCCTAGGAAGAGGGTTTTGAATGGGTTTTTGGAACCCTTTCTCATGAGAAAACGACATATATTCGTCGTATAGGAAGTTTAGAAGGCATTGAGAAAGGACTAGAATGCCCCTCGAAATTTTAAAGAAAATTTTCCGACTTGAAATAACACAATCTGCGATGAGGACCTGTCACGGATAACGCATTTTGAAAAACTCAACTCCGTAGAAAAATCACAGGAAAACATAAGTGTGTCTCTGCGATAGGTCTGCGATGCAGCTCTATCGCGGATGGATTGTTTTTCGTTTTAGAATGAAAAATTATCTTTTGACTCGGTCGCTCTAAAAATCGACCGAGACCCTTCCACCACTTAATTTTCTGTACTGATCACGAATCTGTTCTCTGATTTTTAATTCGAGCATCGAAAGACATGTTTTGCGCACACCTCTCCTCTAGGGGTATTTTGGTAATTTTACTGGGCATTAAATCATCTCTCCCTTGGGATCATTCGTCCTCGAATGATGAGTAGGAACTGTATTATGGCACGAATAGACTCAAGATTCACCTCGATACTTACTCACCAACTCAACTCCTCAACTCTTCATCGACCTCAATAACATCTACTCAGACATCAAGAATATACACATCAACTCATGGTAGGAACATCAATTTACATTAAAAAGTAGGAATATTACCTCCGATACTCTCATCAACATCAGGCACAAACAGGTGCGGGTATTTTATTTTCATCTCTTCCTCAGCTTCCCATGTGGCTTCCTTTACAAATTGGTTCCTACACAAAACTTTGACGGAGGCTATCTCTTCTTAGTCTGTGAAACTGTCGATCAAGGATTTGGACTGGAATTTCCTCATAGGACAAACGATCTCTAACTCTTGTGCTCTTACCAGGGATCACCAAGGCAGGATATCCCAAACACTTCTTCAACATCGAAATGTGGAACATCGGATGGATTCCGTCTAACTCAAAAGGTAACTCTAGCTCATAAGCAACCTTCCCAATTTTTCTCACAATCTGATAAGGGCCAATATAACAAGGGCTTAATTTCCCTTTCTTCCCAAACCTCATGACACCCTTTACGGGTGATATCTTCAGGTACACCCAATTGCTCACCTTGAACTCTAGGTCTCTTCTCCCCACGTCTGTGTAAGATTTCTGATGGCTTTGGGCTGTCTTCAATCTTTCTCTAATAATCTTCACCCTCTGCATGGACTGGTGGACAAGGTCAGACCCAATCAACTCAGCTTCTCCAACTTCAAACCACCCAATGGATGATCTACACCTCCTCCCATACAAGGCCTCAGAGGGGCCATTTTAATGCTTGCATGATAACTATTGTTATATGCAAATTCAATCAATGGTACATGGTCATCCCAATTTCCTCTGAAGTCAAGGACACATTCTCTCAACATATCTTCTACCGTCTGAATAGTGCGCTCTGGCTGACCATCTTTCTGTGGATAAAAGGTCGTGCTCAAGTTCACTTTGGTACCTAATCCTTTCTGGAAAGACTTCCAGAAGTGAGAGGTAAATTGGGATACTCTGTCCAAGATGATGGACAAGGGAACTCCATGCAACCTCACAATCTATTGGATATACATCTTGGCATACTCCTCCGCAGTATTGGTCGTCTTTACTGCTAAGAAGTGCGCTGACTTAGTCATCCTGTCTACGATCACCCATATGAAATTATGCTGCCTCCGGGATCTCGGTAGGCCAGTTATGAAATCCATGTTAACGATCTCCCACTTCCATTCTAGAATCTCAAAGTTTTGAGCTAAGACACTTGGCCTTTGATGCTCAACCTTCACTTGCTGGAAATTTGGGCACTTTGAAACAAACTCAGCGATGTCCCTCTTCATTCCACTCCACCAATAGACTTCTATCAAGTCGTGATACATCTTGGTGGAGCTTGGATGAATGGAGTATTTAGTGTTGTGTGCCTCAGTCATACTCCTCTCTCGAACACCATCAACATCAGGAACACATAGCCTACTCTGGTATCCCAATAGCCCATCTCCCCCTTTGGAGAAGACCATTACTTTTTGTTTTTGGATAGCCTCCTTCAATTGGAGTATAATAGGATCTCAATCTTGCTTCTCTTTTACCTCCGTCACTAGGGACGATGAAGGCCCACTCTGAACATTGATTTCTCCCTCGTCATTCTCCTCAAGTTGGACTCCCAGTTGAGCCAACCTATGCACTTCCTTCACTAGCTCTTTCTTCTCTTCCTCAACATGGGTTGTGCTACCCATAGACAACCTGCTAAGAGCATCAGCAACAACGTTAGCTTTACCTGAGTGGTATATGATGCTCATGTCATAATCTTTGAGTAATTCCAACCATCTTTTCTGTCGCAGGTTGAGCTCTCTCTGACTGAAGACATACTGTAAGCTCTTGTGGTCAGTGAACACGTCCACATGCACTCCATACAAGTAGTGGCGCCAAATTTTAAGTGCGAACACTACTGCCGCCTGCTCAAGATCATGGGTCGGATTGTTCCTCTCATGAACTTTAAGTTGCCTAAAAGCATAGGCTATCACCTTCCCTCTCTGCATTAATACACATCCCAACTCAACTCTTGATGCATCACAATATATTACAAAATCTTTTGTCCCGTCGGGCAAGGTCAAAACAGGTGCGGTGGTCAATCTAGTCTCTTAGAAACTCTTTTTACATTCCTCATACCACTGAAACCTGACCTTTTTTTGCGTTAGATTGGTCAATGGTGCGGATAGGGAAGAAAATCCCTCAACAAATCTGCGGTAGTAGCCTGCCGACCCCAAGGAACTTCTTATGTCAGCTGAAGAGGTCAGTCTTGGCCAATTCGTAACCGCTTCAATCTTCTAGCCATCTACTCGAGTTCCATCACCCGAAATAACATGGCCTAGGAAAGCCACTGACTTAAGCCAAAACTCACACTTGGAGAACTTCGCATACAATTCATGGTCCTCAAGAGTCTGAAGGACAAATCTAAGATGTTTAGCATGCTCCTCCTCATTCTTTAAATACACCAAAATATCATCAATGAATACGATTACAAACATGTCAAGGTAGGGCCTGAACACCCTATTCATCAAATCCATGAAAGCTGCTGGTGCGTTCATCAACCCAAATGACATAACCAAGAACTCAAATTGGCCATATCTTGTCCTAAAGGCTGTCTTTGGAACATCACATTCTCTCACTTTCAATTGGTGGTAACCCGATCTGAGGTCTATCTTTGAAAAGCATGAGGCGCCCTGAAGTTGGTCAAATAGGTCATCTATCCTGGGAAGAGGATATTTATTCTTGATCGTGACCTTGTTCAGTTGCCTATAGCCTATGCACATTCTGAGAAACCCATCCTTCTTTCGGACAAACAAAATGGGAGCACCCCAAGAAGAAACACTTGGCCTAATCAAGCCCTTCTCTAACAAATCCTTCAACTGCTCCTTCAACTCTTTCAACTCAGGCGGGGGCCATCATATATGGGGGAATTGAAATAGGCTGCGTGTTGGGAAGTACATCAATAACGAAGTCAATCTCCCTATCAGGAGGGAATCTAGGTAAATCCTCAGGCAACAACTCAAGGAACGCATTTACAATCGGGACCGACTCAAGAGTAGGGGACTCAATATCATCAGATTTAACTGCACAAGTTGATAAATATAACCCTTAGAGATTAACTTTCTCGCCCTCTGGTAGGACATAAATCTACCCTTGGATGCAACAAAACTTCCCTTCCACTCTAGGACAGGTTCATTCGAAAATTGGAATTTAACAACTCGAGTCCTACAATCTATGGAGGCATGGCAGGCATGGAGCAAATCCATACCAAGAATTACATCAAAATTAACCATCTCTAACTTTACCAAGTTGGCCAAAGTATCCCTATGATAGATGGATACTACACAGTCTCTACAGACCCTCTTAGCCAGGATAGACTCACCAGTAGGAGTAGAAATAGTATAAGGCTCAAGCAAACACTCTGGAAGAATCTCAAACTTATTGGCCATATAGGGCGTCACAAAGGATAAAGTGGCACCCGGGTCAAGCAATGCATAACAATTATAAGAAAAGATTCGGAGAATACCTGTAACAACATCTGGTGCAACCTCTTGGTCCTGTCGATTACCATCGCATACAGACGGTTCGTCCCGCCTCCTGCATTCGCGATAGTGTCCTTCTGATGATTGACCACAGGGGGTGATGTATAAACTGAGCTCTATTACCCCTATCACCCCATCTCTTCGAAGGACACTCACCCTGAAAATGGCCAGGTTGTCCACATGAAAAAAAAGTATTTCTTCCCTCATGGCACGCACAAGGATGCAACCTGCCACATCTGCCACAAGGTGGCCTCCCTTTCGGGCCTTGGGTAACGCTAGCTTAGGACTGAGGTCCCTATGCTCTGAAATTTTGGTGACCATAAGGTTTCTGATCATACCTATTTTGCTGAACAAGTGCACTTTCCATAGAGGGTGCATAGCTAGAAGACCTCTTCTGAAAGAAAGTTTTATCACCCTTATTTTTCTTTTGTTGGCTAGGCTCATGCCCTGCCGATTTGGCCTTCTTACTCTGCTGCTCTTCCCTGTCCTTCTTCTTGTCCTCCTCGGTCTGTTGGGCATAGACCATAAGTCTAGAGATGTCCATACCTGAAATCAGCAATGTTGCCTTACACTCCCTCTTTACATGCCTGCCCAATCCAGACACGAACTTCCTCATCCTCGCCCTCATATCAAGGACCATCTTTAGAGCATATCAGGACAGCTGGATAAACTTGAGCCTGTACTCTATGACCGTCAACCCTTCTTGCTTCAAATTCATGAACTTCTCAACCTTCACCTCCCTCAACTCTTGGGGAAAGAAGTGATCGAGGAAGGCACTCTCAAACTCCTCCCACTCAGCAAACTCGGCATTCTCACCTCTACCATCTTCCCACTGGTTATACCAGACATTGGTAACATCCTTAAGCTGATACGAGACCAGCTCGACTCCCTCAACCCCATTTGCATGTATATCCCTCAAGATCTTGCGCATCTCATCAATAAAGTTTCATGGGTCTTCCTCAACCTTAGACCCCGTATAGACTGCCAGGTTCATCCTCAGGAAATCCCTGAGCCTGTCTGCAGTTGTAGGCTCTTGGGAGCTGGAGCTAGGGGCCTGGGGACCGCGGCTATTACTCTGAGAGGCCACCAACTGAGTGAGCATAGCAATGGCTCCTCTGAAGTCTGCTTCTGAATTGGAGGCTGACTGAGTAAGAGGTGCTGGTGGAGCCTCAGTAGCTCTGGCAGGTCGACCTCGTCTCCTTCTCTCATTCTGGGTAGGGACCTCTGGTAAGGGATTCTCAATTTTAGGAACTGAGGCATCTCTTTGGGCAGCAGTGCGTTTTGGAGGCATGATCAGCAAATGTATAACAGACGAATTAGAAGAGAGTTTCATAGAGTCAAACTCTATCGCATGAACTCAGAACATCAAAGAAGTGTAACCATTCCTAATGTCCTATAGCCTCCTATTTATGAAGTGTGGTGCACAACACACACATAAACAAGATTCTACTAGACACGGCTTCATAGACTCCCTAGGACTCTTGAACTCTGTGCTCTGATACCAAGTTTGTCACACCCCGGGAGGGCACCCCAGGCGTGGCCGGCACCCAGAGACTATTGTAGTCCCCAAGCGAACCACTCGTTCTCAGGACAGTCACTCAACATCAGTATAGCAGAAATCATGGAAGTAGTGCAGTGAGCTATCTCAATAAGAAGGGCCAATGGCCAACATCAATCTCAACATCAAATAAGCAAGTATATGTGCTACTCAATTCATAAGAGAAAACCTCAACATGAAACCTCGACTCATGTCTATGAAGCCTCTAACTTGACTCAACTGTCTAAGATGGTACCATGACAGGCCATGGCTACCCAACTCAATAAATAACGATAGCAAACAAATAAAGGGTCTCCTCCGAATAGCAAGCAGGCTCACCAATGACTTAACTCAGAATATCTGACCTCAATGATGCGTCTGCTGAAGTCCTCAACCTCCTGTATCTGCATCATGAAATGATGCAGCGCCGGGTGGCATCAGTACGTGGAATGTACTGGTATGTAAAATAGCTGAATATCATAGTACAAGTACAACAGTATAGGGATAGCATCAACTCAACATCATACTTCATCAAAATATCAAGTGTATATCTAAGGCAAGAAGTTAGAGTAGACAAATGGCTCATCAACATCTCATCTCTACATCATCAATACATCGGACTCACCTCAAGGAACCTCGACCAACTCAACTCAAAGAAACTCGACTCAAGTCAACTCAAGGAAACTCGGCTCAACTCAACTCAAGGAACTCGACTCAAAACATCATATTAACATCAACATCAGAGTACTATCGAAGTAAGACCTCACTGGGTGTTTCTCTAACCGACAACTATCACCTATGAGCCAGTGATGATACAACGAAGCGATGTCGTTGCCACATCCATCCAGTACCCTACCCTGGATAAAGGACATCAACCTCAGTGGATCCACAAGAAAAACCCTCAGTCCTCTTTTGGGACAAGAAAGGATCCATCCGCATTGCGGTTCAATCCTCTCTTCCTATGCGGGCGACGTAATTAATACGTTCAAGTGGGACTCACTCTTACCCATTTTGGTGCTCAATACTCCTCCCAGAACTCGACATGCTCATAAAACATCAACCTCATCAGTCCCATAGGGACATAATACATCATCATCAGCCCCATTGGGACATAATACATCATCATCTGTCCCATAGAGACATAATACCTCAACATCAACTCGTCTCATCAACAACAACATCAACATCATGGACTCGAAATACTCTTTTAGAATTTAGTTCCAGATTTTAAGACATCATGAAACATCATTTTCATCAACATCATCTTCAAAACTCTCATCAAATGTAAAACACAATCACAACATCATCCTCATTAAGGCTCTAGACGCATCCCCTAGTTCATTCTTACACTTTTTAATAAAATAATCATAGGATTTTGTGAAAAACACTAATGAAAATGAAATATGCGATAAATCAAGTTTATAATGGTCATCAATTCGTGCAAAATATATGCATTAAGTAAAACTCAATATAATGCTCAACAATCTTCACATCAAACTCATTATATTTAATAAACGACTCAATTTACTAAAAAGGGGCACATGGGAGAACAATCTCATGCTTTAAGTTAGCCTTACATACCTAGGATGATTGTTAACAATAATTCCTTGAATAATCTCCTCTTGAATTCTTCAACTTCAACTCTCCTCAAGCCCTAACTTAGTGATTTTTGATAGGAAGAGTGTTTTGAATGGGTTTTTGGAACCCTTTCTCATGAGAAAACGACATATATTCGTCGTATAGGAAGTTTAGAAGGCATTTGGAAAGGACTAGAATCCGCCCCGAATTTTAAAGAAAATTTCCCAACTTGAAATAACACAGTCCGCAACGCGGACCTGTCGCGGACAGCGCATTTCGGAAGAATTCAACTTCGTCGAAAAATCATAGGAAAACGTAAGTGTGTCTCTGCGATAGGTCTGCGACGCGGTTCTGTCGTGGACTAACATTGTTTTTTGTTTTAGAACGAAAAATTATCTTTTGACTCGGTCGCTCTAAAAATCGACTGAGACCCTTCTCCCACTCAATTTTTCGTGCTGATCACGAATCTATTCTCAAATTTTTAATCCGAGCATCCAAAGATGCGTTTTGCGCACACCTCTCCTCTAGGGGTATTTTGGTAATTTTATCGGGTGTTACAATTTGTCAATAAGAAATTGTCATCTAAAGAGTTATATAATTTTTATGTGTTATAGAAAATATGTTAGTAAAAATAGGTTAACTACATGAGAATTAAAGTCAATTTTATTGCATGAGTATTGGCCAAAAGCAAAAAAAAAAAAAAGCTTGAAAATATTTTTATGCAGTTAATTATTTGAGTCTTATTGATGACAAAAGTGCCCTTAATAATTTATCCTTTTGTGGGAGTAAAATGTTAAAGTAGAGGTAGTATATATATATATATATATATATATATATATATATATATATATATATATATATATATATATATATATATATATATATTTCATTAATAGACGCATGATACACATGCAATGCACATATACTAAATTAATATTACTTAAAATATATGAAGGCCCTTAGAAATGTTGATTGAATTTTTTGATTTTCATTAAAAATCTTTGTAATAGAAAAAAAATTCATTTAATATTTTCCTCAAATTATTATTTGATTATATTTAAAATATTAATTCTTATTTGATTATATTTAAAAAAATTTAAAATTAAGAAGTTCTAAGATATATGACAAAAGAAAAATATAATTTAAAATTTAAGAAGTCTCAAATATACGAGGAGAAAAAATTATAAAGTAAGAGATATTACGAAAATTAATAATTAAAAAATCCTAAATTATATATCAAGAGAAAAATATATTTTAAAAATTAAGGAGTTGTAAAATATATGGTAAGAGAAAAATAGTGATAGTAGAGCTATTAGGAGAATCAGTGATCAAAGAATCCTAAATTTATGGTAATAGGAAAAAATTAAAAATTAAAAAACCCTAAAATATATGATAAAGAGAAATTTATATTGGAAGAGTTCTAAGGTTTTCTCTCATCAAAATATATGAAATTTTTTATGTTCTTAAATTATTTGTTATTAGATATGATCTTACAAAAAAAAGAAGATATTTTCCTTTACATTCTATCATTTTTAATTTTTAATTATTTTAAGAAATACTATTCTCCATTAGTATTTTTTATGTAACACTATTATTTACGAAAGTCAAGTTAGATGAAATAGTTAAATCATATATTAAGTACAATGTAAAGACCCTTGGCAGATGGCTTTCAGTTTTCTTTCGGTGCAACTTCAAGTTGTCGTTTTTCGTTTTACCACAATCATTTTTGTTAATATTAATTTTTGAAAGTCTTATACTAATAATATATTGTACTCACACCAATTTACTATTTTTTTTATATATACGTATATATTTGTTATTTATAAACATGATACACACATAATACAACAAATAAAATTATCATTTACAATTTTCTTCTAAACTATTATTTTATTTTCTTATAATATATAAAATTAAGGAATCCTAAAGTATCTGGTAAGAGAAAAATAGAGAGCATGAGAAATAGGTAGAATTGATAATAAGGAGTTCAAAAATATATAATAAAATTAAAAATATTAAGCATATTTTAGGTGTCTTAATAAAGACGTGGTTGGTAAAAAATTGCACTGGTTAGTTTTGTTATCTTTTTTCTTTCACTTAGGAAAGTTATCTATATTTTCAGTAGTTCATGATTAATCGATCTTTATTTGAAGATTTTTTTGTCTAAGTTGATCGACAAAAAGACAAGCAAACTATTTCTTTATTTATGGAGGTAAACAATACTCTTTAAACTATTTGATATAATAAGAGAATCTGAAGTTTCTTTTATTAATTCTCAAGTCTAATAGGATGTATCACTTCGAGATTTTTTTTCCTTTATTATTTAAATAACAACTTATTAATTCAAAGTATTATTACTCTCAAAGAAGTTGAAAGAGTAATCTTTTAATTTTCATATTTGTGAAAAATTAAAGTATCAATTTTTTAAATTGTGTTATTTGACAATATTTCCAAAAGAATCATGAAAAAGTGTATTTTAAAAAATATTTAATGAAATATAGTTTTTCAATTTTACCCTTTTGAACAAAATATGATCGTTTTAATCCCGAATTAAATAAATAGAAATATACAAATTATTCATAAAATATTTCCTTTACATTATATTTAAATTAAATGTATGTTTAAAGTCATCCATTATTATTCCATTTACTTAGAATTTTGTAGGCTAGGTATGAAAAAAATTCTTGGTAGAGAGCTCTATTCCGGAAAGAGGTCTATCAAGTCTGAATTAGAATTAGTTAGACTTCAATGCAGATTCTGAATATCATAGGAATAATTTTAAAAAAAAATGTATACTTTTATGATAAATATTAAGGATTTCCAAATGTTTATAGTATTCAATTTAAAAGTATTGATGTGACACACATGTGCAATGCACGTACATTGAACTAGTACTATATTAAAAGCATGAAGACCCTTAAAAATGTTGTTTGAACTTTTTACCCTTCATTAAAAAACTCCTCTTTAGACAAAATCGCCTTTTCACTATTTTTTTCATTTATTAAGTATTTACTTTTTATATTTATTTAATTTTAAGATTCACTTTTGAATTAGAATCGCTTTATACTTAGAATTCTATTATGTTTTTAAAAAATAAATACTTAATAAATGAAAAGCGATTCTAATTCAAAAGGGAATATATCACTGCGAAGGAAAGGGAAAATATTACTATTATTTTTTTTTAATATTTAATATTTTGAAATAAATTAAAATTAAAATTATCAAATATTTTGTTAATAAGAGTATGTAATATAACAAATTTAAAAAAAGAAACAGAGTAATTAAAATTAAGTTGGAAATGTTGTCGCGCCCTATTTTTCCTCGCGGAGAAATAGGAACCTGGACGACGTCGTGGCAATGACTCTTTTGAGATTTTCATTTTTTAGAGTCGCCACCTAATGATTGAGTGCATTAGGACACTATTCTATCCTAGGGTCAAAGGTCAAACCAGAGAAGAGGGTTCGGGCTCAAGTTACCTCGAAGGGAAGGTGTTTAAGCACCCTTCGAGGTCCGCAAAGGCGGGTCCCGACCGTGTCTCGTATTTATGTGGGGGTGAAAACACAAATAGAGGTCTCACATATTTTAATATTTCTAAATTAATGCTATGTGACAAAAGTTTGAACACCAAATAATAAATGCTTAAACAAGTTGGGTTATTAATTCCTCGGATCAGACGCACTTGGTTTTATTACCAAGCCCCAGGACGAAAACCAAGGGTTCCATCCTATTGGGGTTAAGCGTATATCATCCTTTCCGAGGCCTATCTACCCCTAACCCCCTCCTAAGTTCTTTTTATTAATTAATTTAAGAGGCGCATTAAATAAAACGAGAAATCTAACGTTTCCTAAAAATGCCTAGCGTCCCCCTTAATGTCCAAGAGGTGTTGGACTTCTATTTAGGTGGTTCTAGACTCAAATTAGGTTTCCTATTAAGGACTCGCGGTAGACAAAATAATTAAGATGAACATGCAGCAAGTGATGAGTCAAGAATGCCTCTTTTACAAAGTACAAAATCTAGGGTTTTCTTTTTATTTTAATCGCAAAAGGAGTTATATCTTGATAATTCCTTATAGGTATAATTAGAACTTATAATAATGTTTGCTAAAGGAGAAAACATAAACATAATCGAACCTATATTTGATTTCTAAAAGTATAAACATATCAAGAAATGGGCATGATTTCTAAGAAAATTAATTAAACCTATGGGCATGAAAACATAGACATAATATAAGTAAGCACCTATATTCATGATTTCTAAAACATAATAGCCTATTCATGATTTTCTAGAAAATAAAAATAGGCATGATATAAATAATAACCTATATTCAGGATTTCTAAGAAACATAATAACCTATTCATAATTTCTAAAAAAAAATAGACATGATATAAATAAGAACCTATATTCATGGTTTCTAAAACATAATAACCTTATTCATGATTTTCTAAAAAAGATTAGACGTGATTAAAAAATAAATAAGAACATACGCTCATGATTTCTACAAAGGACAGACATGATTAAAAACATAAATCAATACCTATATTCATGGTTTCTACAAAAGCATAATAGCCTATTCGTGATTTCTAAAAAATAAGAAGAAAAAAAAGACATGATAAAAATATAAGTAAGAACCGGTATTCATGATTTCAAAAAAACTAATTAACCTATAGGCATGGTTTCTAATAAATGTTAAACGTGATAGCATAAGAAATCAACTCCTATAGACATGTTTGCTAATGAAAGTAAGAAAATTCAACTTTTAGGCGTTTTCAGATTATTACGCACGCGATTTACTTCTTTTTTTTTCGATCCTAAATTTGCCTACGATCGTTGAGAATCATTCAAGACATTTAAAGGGAAAGGATGCACAGAAATCCCCGCCCTCTCATAGTCCCCCAATTTCCACTATATTTGTTACATCAACAGCGAAAAGAAACGAAAAACAAAAACCAAAATAACATGAGATAGATAAAATAAGATTAAAAACTTCGGGATTTTCCTCTCCAGATCCGTCCTATGCGCCTCTTTACTTAAACTCGGAATTAAAACCTGCTAAACAAACAAAGAAAGTAATATATGTGGAAATAATCATATTAAAGCACTTACCAGTCAGGAAAATCCGAATGATAAAGAGGAACCAAAGAGAGTTCGAGAATAACACAAGTTTTCTTTCTTTTCTTTATGAGAGGGAAGAAAATATTAGAGGATGAGAGATGTTCTTTTCTTTTTGTATTGAGACTATTAGTGTGAGAAAACAATATGAAAAAATTGTGTAGAGTAGAAGAATGTGGAATGTATGAATTGTACTCTTTTGCCTTGGTAAGGTTTGTTTATATATAGTGAACAGGGAGCGGATTAGTGAAAGTAAAATAATTATTCAAGGAAAGAAAACATACCATATCAACTCAAATAAACAAAATTTACCAAAAATAATATAAGCAGGAATCTGTTCAAATTTAAATAAGGTAATACGAATCAATTAGCATATTAACCTTAAATGATGAGCTACTAATCAAGTAAAGAAATCAACTCAATCATATCAAAATTTAAGGGCTACACATAATCAAGTCAAAGGATGATTTATTTTCTATAATCAAGGGATAGAGAAAATCAATAAGAAAAGCACTATCCCTAAACTACGATTTTAGGATGAATTAGCACGAGGTTGGTTGAAATCGTTACCGACAAATGTCGAGAGTATTCACATGAGTAGAATAACCAAATCAATGAAATTCCAATGAGTTTTATTCCAAACAACCCAATTGAGGGCTATCACAGCATAAGCGGGAAGGACTAATTTATTTCAAGCATGATTTTCTCTTGAATGCATAAAGGCTACAATTATATCAAAACAAGTTCAACAACAATCCATATAAAGAGTACGAATCAGAAAGATTTTCAGCATAGAAGTTATTAATCACAACATCACAAAATCGGTCGCTCATTAACAAAGAGGTAGTAACAAATCAGCCGAGAAAATTAGTACTACGGCTAAAACCAATTACAATTGTGGATTTCACATGATTACAGAGATGTGAGCGAGCAAATCCGAATGAACAATTAGACACTCAATTTCCAGCAAAATTCAAGAGTAAGAAGAGATGCAGCCAATTAAACATAAATGTTAGAAAGATCGAACCCGGGATAAATTTATCAGAATTTGTCGTATACTCAGCTTCAACACATGCTGACCCTCGCATTCCTAACTTGTTACTAGAGCATCCTAGGATTTGATAAAAAAATAACATGCAAGAACTATTTTAATGGGGTTTTCGATGGTGTTGGTAACCGGTTAAAGGGCTTGCGGATTCGTGGGGTTCTGTTGGTAGGGACTGCCGGCGTCGCGACAGCCTGGTGGAAGAGGGAGGTGACAGTGGGGAGAGGAGAAAAGAGGGGCTGCCGGCGTCGCGTGGAGGGTGGCGGCGACATGCGGCAGCGAGAGGAGGAAGAGAAGAGCGGCGCGCCGCTGCTGGTGGTCGCGCCGGCGGTTGTTGCGTGGCTGCGTCGGGGCTGTTTTGGGGTGGCGATGGAGGAGATAGGAAGAAAGAGAGAAGGAGGCAGCCATGGCTGCCGGTGTGGTGCGGCGCCGGCCGCCGCCTGGTGGGGAAGAGAGGCGGCTGAGGAGGGAGAGGTAATGGAAAAGGAAAGTTAGGGTTTGGTGGTTTAAATAGAAGGGAAAATGGGTCGGTTCGGGTCGAATCCGGGTCGAATTCGGGCGACCCGGATTTAGAAAGTAGCCATAATTGTAAAAAGTTAACAATCTAGTCCTAAATTGACTTAAATTTGATTGAAATACTAGTCCAAAACCCGTAGGAATTTAAAATTAGGCCATAAATTGGTAAATTAAGTTTAAATACAAGTCAAAAATTGTGAAAGTTTTTTAAAAATTGAGCCACAAATTGATAATTTGGGTTTAAAAATTAGTCAAAAGTGTGGGAATTTAAAATTGAGCCTCAAATTAGCAAATTGCCTTTAAATACTAGTCAAAAATTGTAAAAGTTTAAAATTAAGGCGCTAATTGGCTCAAGTTGGGTAAAAGTGTAAAATTTTACGAATAAGTGGCTAGAATCGAAATAGATTCAAAAATTGAAATAGGATTTCAACGATTTGGCCGAGATTAACATTGACTTTATTTGAAAGGTCGCGTCTTAAACAAAATATTGGTAAAATATAATACGTTGGATCGTAGGCTTGCGTAATTCACATCGAACCGTGAGAAATATATTAAAATAATATTTGAACGGCGCGATTCGAAATACGATACACATCTAATCTTAAAATATCGACTATTTTTTTTGTAGACAATAATAAATATAGAATGATAATCATTTTTTCGCCAATACTAATTTTAAAAATAAATACAACGTAAAATACGTTAAGGGTCGGTCAAAATCGGGTGTCAACAGCTGCCCCTTCTTTGCTCGGGAATGAAGGATGAGTTGTTGAGCAAAGAAAGTTGACGGAGTAGCCGATTTTGTCCAACCGATGACATTTTATCGAATGGACCGGATAAAACAAAAGGTTTACGGCCGAGACTTCGGTCTAGAAATCGCCTACATATCTCTGGTTACACGAGAATCAGGCCGTGTGTAGTTCTAGATTTAGGGATGAATGAGATCCCTAAAATGAGCAAAACCATGCGAATCTCGAAGCTTGAATTGCAATGCTCGCGGTATAGAAAATGCTTAGATGTTGAAAGAATAGGAGGTTTGATGCATTCAAATGGCGGAATGATGGCGCACTTTAGACATTTGCGGGCTTTATAGTTAAAAGAAATGCTATGTAAATGAAAATGGTAAGAGCATATATATTAAATAGTTGAATAGTAAAAACGTGATGCAAATTCCCTGTTAGACCATGAATTTTGCCATAAGACGATAAGGATGACGTCTTAGGCTATGACGTCTAGGGCTATGCTAATCGTGAATTGTATCCTCGGGTCATGAAATAATGTCCGTGGGCCATGAAGGATGATGCCTTTGGACGATGATACCTCCGGATTAAGATGAATGTAATTAAATCCCTAGGCCATGAAATGATGTCCTTAGGCCATGAGGATGATGCCTTTGGACCATGACGCCTTAAGGGCATGATAAGCAGAAATTAAATCCCTAGGCCATGAAATGATGTCCGTAGGCCATGAAAATGACGCCCTTGGACTATGACGCCTTAGGGTATAATATGTTATGCTGTTCTTAGGTCGAAGCAAAGGATAACTTTGGGCACAAGGCGATGCATATAAGGGACCTCGGGCCGGTGTCGTGCGAAAATGAAATTTTCGAGCATGATGTGATGCGAATTTTATGCAATTTCTTGGGCCGAATTATGCATATTGTGCAAGGCCTGATTTTCGGGCATGACGCAATGCAAAATTTTTAAAAATATATGCAATTTCTCGGGCCAATGCCATGCAAGACGTGATCTTCGGGCACGATGCAATGCAAAATTTTAAAATATATGCAATTTCTCAGGCCAATGTCATGCAAGACGTGATCTTCGGGCGCGATGCAATGCAAATCTCGGGCGCTTATGATGCAAATATCGGGCACAATGCAAATGCGAATATCGGGCACATGTAATGCAAATGCAAATATCGGGCCTTTATGATGCAAGTATCGGGCATAATGTGGATGAGAATGCACTTATGATGCGAATGCATATCTCGGGCCTTTGTAATGCAAATGTTGGGCCTATGCAATTCATACCTATCAAGCGTATGCAGTGAATTTGGGGCCGATGCAATGTAAAAAGTAATATTTCGTCTTACTAGACTGTCATCTGCTCGGATAATGCGGGGTGTGTGCCTGTCAAATCTGCGTTCAAAGAAAAATAGTCAGTTTATAAAAGGGGGAGGTTGATCTGTCCTTTGTTGTGGCCCGGTGTTCTCGTCGCTTGCTGATATCCAGACCTTTGTCGGGGCTTTCTCTTGGGACGGGATGGCGTAGCATTTCAGATTTAAAAAGAGGTATATATATAATGTAAACATGTGTATATACTTTATATGTATATATATTTGAAACGTTTGAAAAACAACTGATAGTTTATTAATGAATCCTTTGATAGTGACACATTTTGAGACAAATCCGACATTCAGCTGAGTGAGGATCTTCGGGCTGCTCGATGTAGAATTACAACTTCTTTGTTCTATCTGTCATGAATTTTTGAGCTGGCCTCAAAAATTCTGCCCCACTTATCTCGTCTGCCTTTGCTCTTTTACGCAAGAATTTTTGAGATCCTCTCAAAAATTCTGCCCCAGTCCGTGGTCCAGTGGGGGAAATAAAATTTTTATTATGGTAAGACCGAGCTCCATAGGAGCGCCTACGTATCCCTCTTAAACGGGAATCAGGTCTGACGTAGTTCCAAATACAAAGAGCAAAAGATAAAGCCTAGACATAGTATCTTTTCACAGCATCTGCATTGATAGGTTTGGGCCAGATTTCGCCGTCCATCTCTGCGAGTATGAGTGCTCCTCCAGTCAAGATGCGGTGAACCAAGTATGGACCTTGCCAGTTTGGTGCGAACTTTCCCTTGGCCTCATCTTGATTTGGGAAGATCCTCTTCAAGACTAATTGCCGGGGCGAGAAGTATCTCGGTCTGACATTTTTGTTGAATGCTCGGGCCATCCTGTTCTGGTAAAGTTGCCCGTGACAGATGGCGTTGATCCTTCTTCCATCGATCAGTGCTAGTTGCTCAAACCTGCTTTGTACCCATTCGGCATCACTCAACTCTGCTTCTTGAATTATCCTCAGAGATGGTATCTCGATTTCTGCAGGAATCACTGCTTCGTTCCCATAGACCAAGAAGTACGGGGTTGCCCCAGTGGAGGTCCGGATGGTGGTGCGATATCCCAATAATGCAAATGGTAGCTTCTCGTGCCATTGTCTGTGATTGTCAATCATTTTCCGCAATATCCTTTTGATGTTTTTGTTCGCGGCTTCTACCGCTCCATTCATCTGTGGACTGTATGCAGTGGAGTTTCGATGGTTGATCTTGAATCGATCACAAGTTTCCATCATCAGATTGCTATTGAGGTTGGCTCCGTTGTCAGTGATGATCGTCTCAGGGACCCCAAACCGGCAAATGATGTTGTTTTTTATGAAATCATCGACAACTTTCTTAGTGACAGACTTGTGAGATGTAGCCTCGACCGATTTGGTGAAGTAGTCAATTGCCACAAGGATAAACCGGTGTCCATTCGAGGCTGCTGGCTCAATAGGCCCAATGACATCCGTGCCCCAAGCTGCGAACGGCCAGGGCGAACTAGTGACATGGAGTTCGTTGGGGGGAACTCGGATCATGTCTGCGTGAGTTTGGCACTGGTGGCATTTCTGAACATGGCGGATGCAATCAGTTTCCATTGTTAACCAAAAATAACCTGCTCTCAGGATTTTCTTTGCAAGGGTAAAGCCATTCATATGTGGCCCACATGTTCCTGCATGAATCTCCTCCACAAGTCTGGATGCCTCTTTAGTTCCGACGCACCTTAGTAAACCCAAATCAGGAGTCCTCCTATATAGGATTTCTCCATTTAAGAAGAATTGATTTGCTAGCCTCCTAATTGTACGTTTTTGGACTTTTGTTGCATCTTTCGGATAGCTGCCACTTTTCAAGTATCCCTGGATATCATCATACCACGGTTTCTGATCTGGCTCTTCCTCCACGTGAAAGCAATATGCCGGTTGTTCATGTAGATAAATGTGGATGGGATCAATGTAATTCTTATCTGGGTGCCGAATCATGGAAGATAGGGTGGCCAAAGCATCTGCAAACTCATTCTGGAAGTCGCGGAATATGCTTGAATTCCACCTTAGTGAATCTTTTGCAGAGTTTTTGCACGCAATCCAAATATGGCAAAAGCTTTCAGTTCTTCACCGCCCATTCACCCTGTGCCTGACGGATCACTAAATCCGAATCCCCAATTGCCAAAATCTTCTGCACGTCCAAATCAACTCCTAGTCAGAGGCCTAATATGCAAGCCTCATATTCAGCCATGTTGTTGGAACAATGAAACCTGAGCTTTGCTGATGCTGGGTAGTGTTGGCCCGTAGGTGAGATCAATACAGCCCCAATGCCTGCTCCGTTAAAGTTTTTGGCCCCGTCGAAGAACATCCTCCACCCATCATATTCTTCAAAGATATCCTCTCCTACGAAAGCCACTTCTTCATCATGAAAATAAGTCTTCAGAGGCCTGTACTCTTCGTCTACGGGGTTTTCTGCCAGATGATCGGCCAGTGCCTGCGCCTTCACCGCTTTTTGTGTGACATAAACTATGTCGAATTCACTCAGCAATATCTGTCATTTAGCCAACTTACCCGTGGGCATGGGTTTCTGAAAGATGTACTTCAGAGGATCCATTCTTGAGATCAGATACGTCGTGTGTGCTGAGAGATAATGTCGCAACTTCTGGGCCACCCAAGTCAAAGCACAACAAGTACGCTCAAGCAAAGAATACCGAGCCTCATATGGCGTAAACTTCTTACTCATGTAGTAGATCGCCTGCTCCTTCCTTCCTATTTCATCATGTTGTCCCAAAACACACCCGAATGCCTGATCCATGACCGATAAGTATAGCAGCAAAGGTCGTCCTGCCTCAGGGGGAACCAACACTGGAGGATTGGATAAATAGTCCTTGATTTTATCAAATGCTTCTTGACATTCTGGAGTCCATTTGATAGCAGCGTCCTTCTTTAGTAGCTTGAGGATTGGTTCACAAATGACGGTAGATTGGGCTATGAAGCGACTGATATAGTTGAGTCTACCCAAGAAGCTCATCACCTCTTTCTTGCTCTTTGGAGGGGGGAGTTCCCGAATAGCCTTGATTTTTGTTGGATCCAGCTCTATACCCCGACGACTGACAATGAAACCCAATAATTTCCCGGCGGGGACCCCAAAAGCACACTTCGCAGGGTTTAACCTCAGGTTGTACCTTCGCAGCCTGTCAAAGAATTTCTGAAGATCAATTAGATGGTCACACCCTTTCTTTGACTTGATGATGACATCGTCCACGTAAACCTCAATTTCTTTGTGGATCATGTCATGGAACAAGGTGGTCATGGCTCTCATGTAGGTGGCCCCAGCATTCTTTAGTCCGAACGGCATTACCTTGTAGTTGTAAACACCCCATGGTGTGATGAAAGCCGTTTTCTCTGCGTCATCCTCATGCATCTTGATTTGATGATACCCAGCAAAGCAATCCACAAATGACTGTGTTTCATGCTTAGCACAATTGTCTATCAGAATGTGGATGTTTGGGAGTGGAAAGTCATCCTTAGGGCTAGCCTTGTTGAGATCCCAGTAATCCACACAAACCCTGACCTTACCATTTTTCTTAGGTACGGGCACAATGTTGGCAAGCCAGGTCGGATACTTGGTTACTTCCAGAATTCCGGCTTCCAATTGTTTTGATACTTCTTCCTTGATTTTATGACTCAAATCAGGCTTGTATTTTCTGAGCTTCTGCTTCACTGGCGGGCAAGACGGATCGATAGGCAATCGATGGGCCACTATTGAAGTGCTCAACCCTGTCATATCTGCATAAGACCAAGCAAAGACATCCTTGTTCTTTTTCAAGAATTGGACGTATTCCCTTTTCTTTTCCTCGGTCATGTGGACACTGATTCTTGTCTCCTGGATTGTTTCGTCATCACCCAAGTTCACTGTTTCTGTTTCTTCTAAATTTGCTTTTGGCTTTTCCTCAAACTCTTTGACCTTTCTAGTAACTTCTTCACAATTTTCATCTGTTGCCTCTGTCTCAGCTATGTCGTGTTGGATAGTCTCATTATGTGCCACAATCTTAGTTTCAACATTATTAAAAGTAATTCTTCTGAAAGAAAACAACGAAAGTAAAGATAACATCATGGTTGAGTGAATGAAACTTTTATTATTATGAAAATGTAGTCAGCTTTGAAATCGTTGCGATATTAGAACGAACAAGAATATGAAAATACGAACTGAGAAAGTCTTTATCTAAAAACATAATAAAAGACGACAATTTCCATCTCTACCCAAGTGCCCGACGTGGTCTGGATGGTGCAGTGGTCCAGCTGCTGATGACGATTCTTGTGATCTCCTCCTGCACTGGGGATTTCTCCCCCTCCTCGTTGATTATGACATTGCAGCTTCCTTCCTCAGCTTCTGAAAGGGACAAACCTCGCAATCCATTCAACAAGTCATCAATACCATCATCCCGGAATCCGACGGATTGGAAAGTTTGGCTCAACAGTGGCAAGGGGCTTGGTAAAGGATAATAACACCCTTCTGGGAGTGGTTCCCAATCCAGATACTCTTCTATAGTATAAGCATATCCCAAGCCAAATGTGGTTGAGTGATGTGAAGGCTTTATAGGCTCGATGATCCCTTGTAGTCTGGCTCCTAAGCCCCTTCCTGGTTCATAACCTGAGTTCCGCATCACGTTCATCACATCCATCACCCCCACCTCTTCTTCTTCTGTGTTTGCTTCTAATGTCTCTCTTTTTTCCCCAGAAAGAAAGTCTTCTGTGATGAACAGGTTTCTCATACTTTCTAGCAGTTCCTCTTCTTCCCTCTCTAGGTCGCTTTTAAGAAAACCAGCGGATTGGAAGTTCAGACGTAAAGATGGGATGGGACGCTCCAACCTTTCTCTCTTCATGGGTATTTCTCCTTCATACCCCAAACCCATAGTATCGTTTTTGAAAGGAAGAGAGATTGGGTCGGGAATGCCTTGGAGTTTGGCTCCCAATCCTTTGCCTGGCTCGTAGCCTAGCCACAATATCATGCTCAGGACCTTCTGATTGTACCATGGCGTTGATTCGATGCCTCCCACAAACTCCACGGTGTGGAACATTCCTCCGTCCATACAGCCCGGTCCTTCAACTGCATAGACGGGGTGTCCCTTCTCCCCATGCACTACCACTTCTTCATGTTCCCATTCGAACTTCAGACACTGATGTAGGGTGGATGGCATTGCCCCGGCCATATGAATCCACGGGCGCCCCAGCAATAAGTTGTAGGAAGCGGGGATGTCCAATACCTGGAATGCGATGGGGAAGGTAGCCGGACCAATGGTCATGTCCAAAGTGATCTCCCCTATCGTGTCCCTTTGGGATCCATCAAAGGCTTTCACATTCATCTGGTAATTCTGAATCCTTGCCAAATCCACGCCTAGCCTTGTGATAGTGCTGAGTGGACAAATATTTAATCCAGAACCCGGATCGACCAAGGCTTTGGTAATCATCCTGTCTTGGTATCTGGTGGTGATGTAAAGGGCCCGGTTGTGAGTGGTCCCTTCAATCGGGAGTTCATCTTGTGGAAGGATATCTTATAAGCTTCAAATACCTGTCCCACCATATGGGCCATCTCTCCTTCAGTGATGTTGGACGGAACATAAGCCTCACTTAGCACCCTCATCAACGCCTTCTGGTGAGGCTCTGAAGTCTGCAAGAGGGACAAGATGGAGACCTGAGAGGATCCCTTACTTAATTGGCCTGTGACGGGGTGCTCCTGGGCTTGTATTCTTTTCCACTCCCTACCTTCTTCCACTTCTATGATAGGGGGCTTGGTTCCGCTTGAACTGCCTTGGGTCATGCGTTTGGATGTGTCTGTCTGTTCGGAGTGAATGGCCCCCTGGGCGACATCGTTCTCTTCCACCACTGCTTTTCCCTTGTCATAGCTCCAGGGAACAGCGTGTGTGTCGAAGCTTTGCTGAGGAGCCATTGTGACCACAAAAGGGAGTTTTGGCGCGACAATTTCCACTTCAAACGGTCCGCGCCCTTGTACCACAAAAGGTGTTTGAGTTATCACTGCCACTAACTCATTTTGCCCTACCAACCATATGGGCCCTGGTGCACCTGTTGATTCTTCTACTTCCAACATATTTACCTGATGATTAGGAAGTGGGTTGTTGGACACATTAGGCGCGGGTTCTTTAAGCTGTATGGTTTTGGTGTCTATAAGTTTTTGAATTTTATCTCGTAGGGATCGGCAGACCTCGGTGGTATGTCCTTTCATTCCAGAATGATAGGCGCATACCTTGTTGGGGTCGTACCATTTGGCTTGGGTATCAACGGGTAGATCGGGGATTAAGGTTATGTACCCAGCTGCTTTTAATCTTTCATAAAGCTGGGCGATAGGTTCGGCCAGAGGGGTATAGGATTTTGTGGGTCTTCTTTCGAAATTGGGACGGTTTCTGTAGTTTGGTTGTCGAGGAGATAGTGGTGGTGGTGAAGGAGTTTGATAGTAAGCGGTTGGGTGTGGTAAACGGGGTATGTTGGTTGTTGGTATTGTGGAGGTGGAGCTTGGTAAGGAGTATATGCTGGGTAAGGAGGGTAGGGCATAGGGTAAGGTGATGTGGGATAGTGAGGGAGGGGTGAGATTGGGGTTTGTGGTTTAATAGGGCTTTTGTGCGCCAACATGACCGCACCCACTTCCTTTTTCTTCCTGTTCTCGGGCAAGCTTCCCGATTGTAGTGCTTTTTTGGTAGCCTGTAGAGCTTCCAAATTGATAATGGTACCATTTTTGATACCTTCTTCAATCCTCTCACCAAGTTTGATAATGTCGGCGAAACTCTTCTCTGTGACCAACATCATCCTGTCATAATATTGGGGCTCCTGTGCCCTGATAAAATAGTTCTTCATCTGGGACTCATCCATGGGAGGCCTGGCTCTAGCAGCCTCAGACCTCCATCTGGCGGCGTAATCTCTGAATGTCTCACCAGGCTTTTTCTTCATGTTTTGGATGTAGAACCAATCGGGCGCATTCTCCGTGTTGAACCCAAATCGGTCCATGAAGTCTGAGGCCATATCTACCCAACTCGACCATTTTCGGGCATCTTGGTCGATGTACCACGTAAGAGCTTCGCCGGTGAGACTTCTCATGAACAATTTCATCCTGATTCTTTCATCTCTCCCCACCCCAACGAGCTTGTCGCAGTACATGCGTAGGTGGGCTTTAGGATCTCCGATGCCATTGAACAATTCAAATTTGGGAGGTTTATATCCTTCTGGCAACTCCATGTCGGGATGTATGCATAGGTCCTCATAACTCAAACCAACCACCTGTTTGCTGGACTCGACTTGCTGCAAGCGATTGGTGAGGCTGTCCAATTTCTCGGCCATGGACTTAATCAGCGCATCCTTTTGGGAGGATTCTGATTCATGGTATTCGTGGGTATAGGGAGCGGTTTCCATGAATATTGGATTCTGGTAGTAATTTTCTGGAGCCTGGGTATATGTGGTATTAACGGTAGGTTTGGGAGGCATATTTAGGATGGGGCTAGTATTTAGAGGGTGTAGCGTTGGCTCGGAAGGGCCTGCATGGTGCTGGTTTTGGAAATGGTAATTTGGAGGTTGGGTATTTGTGGGTGGTAAGCTAGTGGGGTTAGGTTGTTTCTGAGGAGTAGGTTGTGTAATTGGCAATGTGGTTTGAGTAGTATTGACTTGTTCCTCCATGTTATCCCCAAAAGGGGTGCCAAGAGAAATTGACAGCCTCGCCAAACTTCGCATGCTAGCCATTTCCTCCTCTAGTTCCAAAATCTTCCTCTCTAACCTTAGGACCAAATCAGTGGAGTGAGCCCCTTTGTCGGAGTTCTCGTTGCTGCTGTTGTCGTCGGCCATTTTACCCTTCTTTTTGCTCAGGTTTTGGAGTGGCGGAGGAGGAGGAGGAGCCCCTTTGGATCTGGTGTAGTAGGACAGAATGCACGGACTGATCAACCCTGGGAAGGGGAAAACAAACAACAAAAACAGCAAAGTCTTGTTAGAAGTTAGAGTAATAATAATAGTAGACATGTAATTCAATCAAAAGAATAGTCCTAAAATGCAAGGGACCTCATTGAGCCAGAGGTAGGCCTAATACGACAAGCAAGTGGCACGTGATAGTCAATCCAAGCCTTAATTTGTTTATTGAAATTTAGAATAAGAGACATAAGGAAAGGAACCATTGTTTTATTAAATAAGGAAAAAGAAAAAGCATTACATCAAACTTTTAAAGCCTAAGGGAAGTAGGGATAACAAGGGGAAAATAGCTAAAAAGGAAATAAATCTTCAAATGTGGCGGCTTCCATAGGTTGGGACAATCTGTTCCTTCATCTCCGGAGTGACCTCATAATCCTTGTTCAGCAGCTTCCGAGCCCAGACTTTTTCCTCTATATCCTCGTACCCTGGCCACCCCCCTTGGTCTAGGTCTACCTTCTCAGCATCTTCCAGAATCCACACGTAGTACTCCGGAGTGCAATAAGGGCGATCCTCTTGGACGATGATGGCCATTGCTCTTTCCCACCTCCGGCATATGTTATGTACTTGTGGGATTTCCTCTCCGAACTCATACTCAGCTAAACTCATGTTGGAACGCAAAGGGATCACTTGAATCAAGCCGAACTATCGAAGGACCCGCAAAGGAGCATATGGTTGGACCCCTTTCAAGCCAATGAGCTCAATGTAGTATAGCTCGTCTCCTCTAGCTATGGCCCGTGAGATGTTCAACCAAGGGTATTTCCACTGGATGCTGTACCCTGATAACCCCGTCATGAATCTGAACCAATCTTCAGCACCTGCTGGCCTAATAAATCTGCGCATCCTCGAGGGGTGGGAGTGAATTCTGTTTCCTATTCCTTCGAGAGCGTCTACCACACCTCCACGTTTGTAAAAATGCTCCATCGCCCATAGTTGCAATAGGATGTTGCATCCCTCGAAGAACCTCTTGCCCCAGACGCATTTGGACAGTGCCCTCAAAATTTCTGCTACTATCATGGGCACGATAGTATTTCCTCCAACCTCCTTTCCCTTGGATAAGGTGCGCACAATGTATATTAGGCGAGTATCTATGTTTTTGTCTTCTCTTGGGAAGACTAGGGTGCCAATAGTGCGACTGCGAAGGCGTTCACTCGATGCACTTCCCATTTGGCTGTTGAACAGGAGAAGTCACTTTTGAAGTTTTCATAACTATCCTGATGGCCAAAACGAGCATATAGGTAGTCCAATGAGATCCATTCGAAGTCTAGGCAAGCTAATTTAGGTCTATAAATTAGTCCCAGATTTTTCATAAATTTCTTTGCAGTCTGTCTGTGAGGTACAATCATGCTTCGGTCCCAGTAAGGCAGGTCGATGAACCTGCCGATCTCCTCAATAGTAGGGGTCAACTCGAAGTCCCGAAATTTGAATACAGTCCTAGCAGGGTCCCAGAATTTCAGCAATGCTTTGATAAGGTAGCGATCGGGGATAACATATATTAGGTATGTTAGCCCTCCCAAGAGTTGAGCTACCTCTATGGCACGGTCTTTCTTAATGTTCTCCCACCACCTCCTCAACCTGTGGTCTACACCTACAACCATCTGAGTGTTGGCGAAATTTGGGGAAGCCATTTCCTGCACACCAAAAGAAAAGAAATGTTTCTAAATTCAATTTTAACAGATTTAGGCTTGGATTAGACTATTGTGACCACATAAACACATAGTATGCAAGACTTCGTCTCGGAGGGTGATTGGACCCTCCAGACTTAATAGGGCGGCTACTATTACGTAGATTGACCCCCTTAGGGTCAAACTACCTAAGGCTTATGCATGCATGATCTTAATTTTTTGGGGTGGATAGCTCTATCCTAAGTTTTCTAAGGAGTGGGTTTAGACACGGACTGGGTATTCTTATGCGAGAAGCACGTGGTCCAACGGTAGTAAGACTATCCGCCATTCACCACGCAAGCGCTTACTCTCTAAATTTGGGTTTGAAAAGAGTAGGGAGAAGTGCAAAGGCACAACATCACCTTAAAGAGAAATTAAGAGGGTCCCAAGTGGGGGAGTTTTATGAACGGAATGCCAATTTAATATTAAATGTAAATAATTAGCAAATAGCAGTGTTATATATAAATTAAAGCAGTAAATAAGAAAAAGGGAGGGGAAAGGGACTAAAGGGAAAGAGGGAGGGAGTTAGAGGGAATAGGGGAAAGGAGTTAGCTGGATAGGGGAAGGGAAATTAGAGGGGATAAGGGAAAGGGAGTTAGCGGGATAGGGGAAGGGAAATTAGCGGGGTAGGGGAAGGGAGATTAGCGGGGTAGGGGAAGGGAGTTAGAGGGAATAGGGAAAGGGAGTTAGAGGGATAAGGAAGGGGGTCAGAGGGGTAAGGAAAGGGGTTAAAAAAAAGTAAACAAGTCAGTAAGGATTAAATAAAATAAATAAAGAAAATTGCGAAAAATAAACACGAGACGCGTTATGGTAAGAGCCTTAGTCCCCAGCAGAGTCGCCATTCTGTCGCGCCCTATTTTTTCTCGCGGAGAAATAGGAACCTGGACGACGTCGTGGCAATGACTCTTTTGGGATTTTCATTTTTTAGAGTCGCCACCTAATTATTGAGTGCATTAGGACACTATTCTATCCTAGGGTCAAAGGTCAAACCAGAGAAGAGGGTTCGAGCTCAAGTTACCTCGAAGGGAAGGTGTTTAAGCACCCTTGGAGGTCCGCAAAGGCGGGTTCCGACCGTGTCTCGTATTTATGTGGGGGTGAAAACACAAATAGAGGTCTCACATATTTTAATATTTCTAAATTAATGCTATGTGACAAAAGTTTGAACACCAAATAATAAATGCTTAAACAAGTTGGTTTATTAATTCCTCGGATCAGACGCACTTGGTTTTATTACCAAGCCCCAGGACGAAAACCAAGGGTTCCATCCTATTGGGGTTAAGCGTATATCATCCTTTCCGAGGCTTATCTACCCCTAACCCCCTCCTAAGTTCTTTTTATTAATTAATTTAAGAGGCGCATTAAATAAAATGAGAAATCTAACGTTTCCTAAAATTGCCTAGCATCCCCCTTAATGTCCAAGAGGCGTTGGACTTCTATTTAGGTGGTTCTAGACTCAACTTAGGTTTCCTATTAAGGACTCGCGGTAGACAAAATAATTAAGATGAACATGCAGCAAGTGATGAGTCAAGAATGCCTCTTTTACAAAGTACAAAATCTAGGGTTTTCTTTTTATTTTAATCGCAAAAGGAGTTATATCTTGATAATTCCTTATAGGTATAATTAGAACTTATAATAATGTTTGCTAAAGGAGAAAACATAAACATAATCGAACCTATATTTGATTTCTAAAAGTATAAACATATCAAGAAATGGGCATGATTTCTAAGAAAATTAATTAAACCTATGGGCATGAAAACATAGACATAATATAAGTAAGCACCTATATTCATGATTTCTAAAACGTAATAGCCTATTCATGATTTTCTAAAAAATAAAAATAGGCATGATATAAATAATAACCTATATTCAGGATTTCTAAGAAACATAATAACCTATTCATAATTTCTAAAAAAAAATAAACATGATATAAATAAGAACCTATATTCATGGTTTCTAAAACATAATAACCTTATTCATGATTTTCTAAAAAAGATAGACGTGATTAAAAAATAAATAAGAACATACGCTCGTGATTTCTACAAAGGACAGACATGATTAAAAACATAAATCAATACCTATATTCATGGTTTCTACAAAAGCATAATAGCCTATTCGTGATTTCTAAAAAATAAGAAGAAAAAAAAAGACATGATAAAAATATAAGTAAGAACCGGTATTCATGATTTCAAAAAAACTAATTAACCTAAAGGCATGGTTTCTAATAAATGTTAAACGTGATAGCATAAGAAATCAACTCCTATAGACATGTTTGCTAATGAAAGTAAGAAAATTCAACTTTTAGGCGTTTTCAGATTATTACGCACGCGATTTACTTCTCTTTTTTTTTTTCGATCCTAAATTTGCCTACGATCGTTGAGAATCATTCAAGACATTTAAAGGGAAAGGATGCACAGAAATCCCCGCCCCCTCATAGTCCCCCAATTTCCACTATATTTGTTACATCAACAGCGAAAAGAAACGAAAAACAAAAACCAAATAACATGAGATAGATAAAATAAGATTAAAAACTTTGGGATTTTCCTCTCCTGATCCGTCCTATGCGCCTCTTTACTTAAACTCGGAATTAAAACCTGCTAAACAAACAAAGAAAGTAATATATGTGGAAATAATCATATTAAAGCACTTACCAGTCAGGAAAATCCGAATGATAAAGAGGAACCAAAGAGAGTTCGAGAATAACACAAGTTTCCTTTCTTTTCTTTATGAGAGGGAAGAAAATATTAGAGGATGAGAGATGATCTTTTCTTTTTGTATTGAGACTATTAGTGTGAGAAAGCAATATGAAAAAATTGTGTAGAGTAGAAGAATGTGGAATGTATGAATTGTTCTCTTTTGCCTTGGTAAGGTTTGTTTATATATAGTGAATAGGGAGCGGATTAGTGAAAGGAAAATAATTATTCAAGGAAAGAAAACATACCATATCAACTCAAATAAACAAAATTTACCAAAAATAATATAAGCAGGAATCTGTTCAAATTTAAATAAGGTAATACGAATCAATTAGCATATTAACCTTAAATGATGAGCTACTAATCAAGTAAAGAAATCAACTCAATCATATCAAAATTTAAGGGCTACACATAATCAAGTCAAAGGATGATTTATTTTCTATAATCAAGGGATAGAGAAAATCAAGAAGAAAAGCACTATCCCTAAACTACGATTTTAGGATGAATTAGCACGAGGTTGGTTGAAATCGTTACCGACAAATGTCGAAAGTATTCACATGAGTAGAATAACCAAATCAATGAAATTCCAATGAGTTTTATTCCAAACAACCCAATTGAGGGCTATCACAGCATAAGCGGGAAGGACTAATTTATTTCAAGAATGATTTTCTCTTGAATGCATAAAGGTTACAATTATATCAAAACAAGTTTAACAACAATCCATAGAAAGAGTACGAATCAGAAAGATTTTCAGCATAGAAGTTATTAATCACAACATCACAAAATCGGTCGCTCATTAACAAAGAGGTAGTAACAAATCAGCCGAGAAAATTAGTACTACGGCTAAAACCAATAACAATTGTGGATTTCACATGATTACAGAGATGTGAGCGAGCAAATCCGAATGAAAAATTAGACACTCAATTTCCAGCAAAATTCAAGAGTAAGAAGAGATGCAGCCAATTAAACATAAATGATAGAAAGATCGAACCCGGGATGAATTTATCAGAATTTGTCGTATACTCAGCTTCAACACATGCTGACCCTCGCATTCCTAACTTGTTACTAGAGCATCCTAGGATTTGATAAAAAAACAACACGCAAGAACTATTTTAATGGGGTTTCCGATGGTGTTGGTAACCGGTTAAAGGGCTTGCGGATTCGTGGGGTTCTGCTGGTAGGGACTGCCGGCGTCGCGGCAGCCTGGTGGAAGAGGGAGGTGACAGTGGGGAGAGGAGAAAAGAGGGGCTGCCGGCGTTGCGTGGAGGGTGGCGGCGACGGGAGGCAGCGAGAGGAGGAAGAGAAGAGCGGCGCGCCGCTGCTGGTGGTCGCGGCGGCGGTTGTTGCGTGGCTGCGTCGGGGCTGTTTTGGGGTGGCGATGGAGGAGATGGGAAGAAAGAGAGAAGGAGGCAGCCATGGCTGCCGGTGTGGTGCGGCGCCGGCCGCCGCCTGGTGGGGAACAGAGGCGGCTGAGGAGGGAGAGGTAATGGAAAAGGAAAGTTAGGGTTTGGTGGTTTAAATAGAGGGGAAAATGGGTCGGTTCGGGTCGAATTCGGGTCGAATTCGGGCGACCCGGATTTAGAAAGTAGCCATAATTGTAAAAAGTTAACAATCTAGTCCTAAATTGACTTAAATTTGATTGAAATACTAGTCCAAAACCCGTAGGAATTTAAAATTAGGCCACAAATTGGTAAATTAAGTTTAAATACAAGTCAAAAATTGTGAAAGTTTTTTAAAAATTGAGCCACAAATTGATAATTTGGGTTTAAAAATTAGTCAAAAGTGTGGGAATTTAAAATTGAGCCTCAAATTAGCAAATTGCCTTTAAATACTAGTCAAAAATTATAAAAGTTTAAAATTAAGGCGCTAATTGGCTCAAGTTGGGTAAAAGTGTAAAATTTTACGAATAAGTGGCTAGAATCGAAATAGATTCAAAAATTGAAATAGGATTTCAACGATTTGGCCGAGATTAACATTGACTTTATTTGAAAGGTCACGTCTTAAACAAAATATGGGTAAAATATAATACATTGGATCGTAGGCTTGCGTAATTCACATCGAACCGTGAGAAATGTATTAAAATAATATTTGAACGGCGCGATTCGAAATACGATACACATCTAATCTTAAAATATCGACTATTTTTTTTGTAGACAATAATAAATATAGAATGATAATCATTTTTTCGCCAATACTAATTTTAAAAATAAATACAACGTAGAATACGTTAAGGGTCGGTCAAAATCGGGTGTCAACAAACGTTAAATTACACCTGTTATATTTACGGGTCTTTTTTCAAATCAAATTTTAATCAATTAATTATTTAACTTCTAACTATTCAACTCCAAATTATTACCTTATAGATTCATAAACTATTAACATATTTATATTATAAGTAATTGAATTTATTTTCTCATCTTTACCTGTACATAATATATTAAATTATTGCATCAAATTCATAGTATTTATTTGATTTTCCTTATATGAATATTATTTTTATTTTAATGACAAGTAATATTTATACATAATTTTTAAATTGATACGATATATATGTGCAAAACACGTACACTAAACTAGTTATAAAGTAATATTTGATTACGATGTATAAAACTCATTTCCTTTTAGTTCTTTAATCATATATTTCATATAGAATTTATTTTTTTTAATTATGTAAAGTAATTTAAATTATTATATTAATAATATATCAATATTTAACTTTATATATATATATATATATATATTGTTTTGATCAAATAAAAATATAATTATTATTAACTAAATCTTTTCATTAATAGACATTTAAATATTTTTCTCTACCTAAAATAACTTTGATAGTAAACATATATTAATATTTTCTTCACCTATTCACTTTTGTTTGTCCGCTATTTCAAAAATAGTTTTTTACTTTTAACTTATCACTTTTAACATATAAAAAAATAATGATTCGTTCTTATATTTACTTACCCATAGCATTAATTATTTATTTCTCAAATTATTTTTTAAGAACTCATAATAAACATTGATAATATTGATAGTGTGATAAAATGACCATGCATGCCAATCATTTTTTTAATGTGTATTAAATTCAAATGTGACAAATAAAAGTGAATAGATGATTTTTTTTTCGAAATTTGATACTCAAAACAAATTACTTTGTACTAATAATTCTTTTTTAAAAAATATTTAGCTGCAAAATCAAACTCAACCCGTCTAACCCGTTTATGTTTGGGTGAGTTATATTAGGTCAACCCATTTCATCTCACTAAAAAGTAGGTTGATATGCAACCCAAATTGTCTCGAGCGAAATCATGTCAAAATATTTTAAAAAAACTTCTTTTTTCAATTTTATATGTTATATATAGACTAAATAAAGAAAAATATAATTTTATTAGGTAGTAAAATATTATAAAGAACAAATAAAATAAGTGAAACTTAGTGAAAATTGAGTTGAGTTGGGTCTTGACCCATTTTATTACCAATTACCCAATCCGTATTGATCCAACCTATTTAGACTTGCAAATTAGAGTTGAATTGGGTCCTGGTCTATTTATTGTTTGATCCATTTTGACTCAACCCACTCTATTTTCACCCCTATATAATGTTGTCAAACACTCTCTAGATCAAATCTTACACCGGCACAATTGTACTAGTAGCCTAGAGTTTTTGATAGATATGGCCCCCACGGTCACTGGACAACCTCAACTATTAGCAAACTCTCTGTTAATGTCATATGCAAATACAGCAACGATAAATAAATGTAACGACCCTGAAGGTCATTTATTGTATTTTTGACGAAATTCGGAGGTTCGGATCAAAATTTCGTCAGTTCCAATAATTTCAAATGGTGAAACTAATGCTAGAAATGACTTCATTGCAATTTTTAGAGCTTCTGAGAATATTTTGAGTTTTTGAGCCCGAAACTAGTTTAAATGAGTTTTCCCGGGTTTTGGCCAAGGAGACCTCAAATTCAAATTCTAAAATGATTCTGTTGGATCCGGAATATCGATTTTGGTCTAGAAGAACCCTTCGTTCAGTTTCCAAAGCTTCCGGGTGTGTTTTGGTCCTTTCGATTATTTTCGATACTGGGAAATGAGACCCACATTAGAATAAAATGACCTCCGGTGTGAATTTCGACTACACTGTTGAGTCCACAATATCATTTCCGATCAGATTTCATATATGGAATGTATTTTTCCGACTCCGGATGAGGCCGGAGCATTGAATTTAATTTTGAGAGTTTGCTGAAAATGCTGAAGAGGAGATTACGTGGCCCAATTAGGCGCTGCCACGTGGCAGACGTAATATATTAAAACAAATGCAGATTTCTTCTCAAATTTTTCTGGGTTTCTCACAAACTTCAATCAACGATTTCTCCCTCGATTTTGGTCCGATTTGGGCGATTCAAAAGGCTAAATTGCGTATTTTTCCGAGAGGAACACCATGAGAATTTCAGAAATTAATTTTGGCACGCCATTTGAGGTAAATTTTGCTGTTTTTCGGCTGGTTTGGATGTTCTTTTTTGGAGACTTTAAATATGAGATTTCTACCTCGTTTTAGCTCCGTTTTTTAAACGGTTTTCACCATTGAATTCCTTATTGTTGGGAGAACCTTTTCATGTATAAATTTTTAGATTCCCGTGAATTTTTTTGATGATGAAATTTCTGGACCATTTTGCCCTTTTCACCGAATTAATTGATTTTAGTGTCATTAGATTCGTTATGTGATTGTGATGTTATACTTGAATAGATTTTGGTGATTTGGAGTATCGTAGAGAGGGAAAAGCTTCGGAATTGACATGATTCGAGACTTTATGTAAGACAAGTGGGTTTCTAATCTTTTGTTAAATATGTTGAACCTTGTATGCTCTAATGTATATAGAATTGAATATTTTGGATGAAGATGGGTTAATGTAGGCTTTGATCGAAATATTTTGAATTGGGTAGTTATTCCTATAGTGATATTTGACTTGTGAATTAATTGTGGAAATGTATTTTAGGGGAAATAATGAATTATTTGATATTGATATTGAATTGGTACTTATTTTGAGATGTGACTGTTATTGAGGTTGTGATGGTATTGAGATATTAAAGATATTGCAACATTTATGTTATTGGGTAATACCCATATTCTTGTAACTTCTTCTATGTGTGATTCATGAAATATTTTAATATTATAAAAAAAAGAGGCAATTAAATATAAACGTGAGTTGGTGTGGTGTTGTGACACTTGAATTGAAAATGTGGTTAAGTGATGAGAATTCTATTTTTGAGATATATTGTTGTGGTTGATGATTATGTGTTGATTTGTTTGTGGACTTCATCTCATATTCATTCATTCTATGTCACACATAATTTGCATTGGTCCTGGATATTGATATGAGTAAGATGATAAAAAAAAAAAGAAAAAGAAATTGGGGCCGAGGTCTTTACCGGTCGAGATGTAATGCTGAAGTCTTTGCCGGCGATATTGGGGCTGAGGTCTTTATCAGTCGAGATGTGATGCCGAGGTCTTTGCCGGTGATATTGTGATGCCGAGGTCTTTGCCGGCAATATTGTGATGCCGAGGTCTTTGCTGGCGATATTGTGATGCCGAGGTCTTTACCGGGGATATTGTGATATTGAGATTTTTGATATTGATATTGTGATGTCGAGGTCATTGCCGGCAATTATTGCATAAGCATTGCATCTCATCCTTGCATATTGATGTTGTGATTTCAAGGTCATTACCGACAATTATCACATAAGCATTGCATCTCATCCTTGCATACTATTATGTGGCATGGTGTTATTCATGTGATTGATTATGTTATCACTTGGGAGTTATGGCTTGTGATTTGACAATTGTGATATACTGAAAAAAACTATCTTTATTGTGTATTATGTGTTGCTGGGCTGGGACTTTTCTGAGTGCAGGTTTGTAGTTCAGCCGTATGTGGTTGGGTGTGAAGGAGTTACTTGGTTCTTCATTCTTTTACTCTAGGTTAGTTCCATTTGCTGAGTACCGTGTTGTTTTTGGTGCTCACCCCTTGCTACATTTTTGTAGGTCGCGAGCCCAGTCCTTTTAGTTAGAATTTTCGCATTTCAGGACCAAGCTTCCGGATTATCCTTAAGGTAGCTGCTTATCTCATCGGTGGACCTTCAAGAAATCCATTATTATGTTACGTTCTATTTAAGGACTAAACATTTGAGACATTTATTTTATTCGAGTACTATGTATTTAGAGGCTTGTACATGTGACACCAGTTCTGGGATGGTTGTAGTTTGATCTCCCTATGATTATTGGTCATATTAGACTATTTTTCTCTTCCGCTATTATTATTATGCTTGGATCAGTAGGTATTAGACTGACTCGCCTTAGTGGGTTAGGTGAGTGCCATCACGTCCGAACTCGGGTCGTGACAGTTGGTATCAGAGCCCCAGGTTCATAGGTCTCATATGTGTACAAGCCCAATCAAGTAGAGTCTTAAGAATCGGTGCAGAGATGTCTGTTACTTATCCTTGAGAGGCTACAGAGATTGTTAGGAAATTTCCTCTTATTCTTTCGATTCCTGTCGTGCGTGGTTGTTGTAGGTGTCTATACATTGCGTGGTTTGAAATTTGATCCAGCTTAGAGGTAATGGATTTAAGGGATGAAAATGTAATCAACCTTGGATTGTCCTTTGATACGAAATGATTTGGGTGTGGATGAGGTCTGATGAGGTATGTTCATATGCCCTAGTGTGTCTCCATGGGGTGCCCTGTTTTGTTTGTAAAGTAAAATGATGGTTCTATGAGAATGCGTATTGATTACAGATAGTTGAAAAAGTGACCGATAAGAAGAAGTATCCTCTCCCGATAATTGATGATCTTTTTGACCAACTTCAGGGTGAAACCATGTTTTCCAAGATTGATTTGAGATCCAAATATCATCAGCTAAGGATCAGGGATTCTAACATTCCTAAGTCAGCATTTCGAACGAGGTGTGGGCACTATGAGTTCCTTATGATGTCCTTTGGGATAACCAATGCCCTTGCCGCATTTAGAGAGTTGATGAATGATGTATTTCAACTATATTTGGGTTTCTTATTTTTTTTGTTTTAATTAATAATATATTGGACCACTTCAATGCCAAAGAGGATTATGAGCGGCATTTGAGGATTGTACTTCAATAGATTAGAGAGGAGAGGTTATATGGTAAGTTTTTTCCAAATGTGAGTTCAGCTGAGTTCGGTGGCATTTCTGGGTATGTTGTTGTTGTTGTTGTATCTTATATCATCTGGAAAGGCCAATGGGGTGGATAATGCTTTGAGTAGGAAGGCCTTAAGCTTGGGGAGTCTTGTAGCTATTCAGGTTAAGGAGTGACCATTAGCTAGATATATTTAGAAATTGTCCAATAGATTAGTAAGAGTGTAGACTTCAACGCCGAGAGTGGTGCTTTCCTAGTCTACTAGACATCCGAGTGATTCGTAAACGTGGCATAGCGTCATTAATATAATGACTATGTTATCAATGTAATAATTATGGGATTCCAGTTGTTATGTTTTCAAATGAGGGTTGACTGGTATGGACAGAGGATGACATTGTGTTTATTAAAATCAGGACCTCTACTAAGTCTTCTTGGAGTGAAGATGTTGCACGAATGATTATGATACAACAGCTATGGTGGTGTCTAAGTTTATCTGGATAGGGATATGGGTTGTGCTGCTTCAGCTACCCATCTTTTTTATGGAAGAAGGTATATTGTTTGGTGAGAGATGAATTCAATGAGACAAAAGTGTGGACCATTCGAGCACCAAATTCTCCGAGAATATGGTGCATTCTAGTGGTGAATATGGTGGGACTTTTGAGTGTGGTATGGATAATATACAAGGACAAAGGCATTAATCATTGAGTGCAAACACTAGTTATTAAGGAGTTATGAATTGTTGCACTTCCTCAGGTAGTGGAGTTTGGCATTACCGTTATATTTGGGGAGAACCATTTGATTGTTACTATGGATGCTTGGGTTTGGAATCAGTTATAAGGAAAATTGTAGTGGTGAATCATAGAATGGGTATTAATATGTTTAAGTGTGATTTTATCCCATAAATCTATATGGGGATTGGTGACCTCATTGTAAGCTAAGAGAAGTGCTTTGATATCGAGATAACAAGCATATGGACTAATAAGGTTTCGACAAGTTCACTTGCATAAATGAAAATGGAAATGATAGTGAGAAAGTACATATCGATAATTGGTTGAGACAATAAATTTTGCTGGTATGACTTGGGATTGGGCTACCATATCAATCATAACAACAGTTTTATTATATGTCATGACCTTAATTGCCTGATTCGACGATGGTAAGATAGTTACACTGGTATCAGCAAGGTTAAGAGATTGTTTGGTAAAGTATGAGAGAGAAGTCTACATGGGTTGGCTCGAGTGTGAGAATGGATTTTGTTATGGTATTCAATTCAGTGACTAGTATGACTTGGGTTGCGAGTAACGAGTACGACAACATATATGAGAAAGTAATTGATAAAAAAATAGGGTATGCAATCTCTAAAGATCTTTAAGATGTATATTAACCATGATTGAGAAGGAAATCAATTGCATAGTGTGAATTGGGATCCAGGATTTCATGGTATGTTGCGTTCACGATAATTGATTTTGTCAATGTATGGATTAATATAATGAGATAATCGGTTATGTCGGTTATTGAGCATTTTTAAAAGGTTTTGAGCTTGTCTTCGATTATGGATTCTGTTACTTTTGACGGTGAAGGGACTAAATGAAGTTTCATTTGAGCAGTTTGGTGTAAAGTAAAAGATAATCTGTTGTGAAAGTTTTTCTATGAAAGTACAACAATAAATAGGTTAGGAGCAAGTACATAAGCCTTGGGCATCAAGGAGTTTGAGCACCTAGGATTAGGCCATGAATATGGGTTTAGCATCCAAACATCCTCGCAACATTTATAACAGATACAAGTCAAGAAAAGTAAAGAAAACTAGAGATCATATATGGGTCCATGGTTCAGAGTTGGAAATTATATGGATTTCGCTTTGAGTTCGTGTGATAATGTAAGAGGGGTTGACTCATCAACAGAGTATGAGAAACTATGAACTTCTTTTTAGAAAGTTTGGTTTGGGTTGGAATGACAAACAATGATCTGTAAGAAATTATGCAGTTCATGTTAGGTTGGATTGCTCAATCATAATAGGTGACTCATGGAAGCAATATAGAAAGGAATCATGATTTGATATGTGTCACTGATGACTATGGATTAGATGGATACTACTTCATTGATGGAGGTTCACATAAACTATCATGATGGATTATATTGGTACTTAGTGGTAAATGGAGGTTATGTGCTCATGGTATGCAGAATTCCTAGGGTGATAAAGGATTTCTTAAGTTTGGCATGAGGGAACGATTGTTGGAGTGGACGTTGAGGCATTTTTTTTCTCTTCGAAGGGTTATATGTGGTTGAGGTTGATTTCTAATTAAATAGTTGTAGCTCGTGGAAAGGGAACCATACTTGATTCAGCTATTGCTCCAGCATCCGAGTAGTATTATTTGAGGTTTTATAATCTTGGGAGTGTCATTCAGTAGTTATCGAATTTAATTAGGTTCTCTCTTACGAATATGTATTGTTGAAGTATTGAAATTGTGCAGCTTAAGTTCAGGGAAGATTATGTTAAGGGAATGAGACTTGGGCGAGGTCGATGGTTGGTAGATTGCAATTGACTATTATTGGTTCAAGTTTGGTTCATTAGCTAGTCTCTAACTTGGTAGCTACTCTTAGAGAGCAGAATTTCATGTTGGCTCATAAGTGTTATTCTTGCTGGTATGTTTTGATGTTATGGTTCTTGAGAAGAAGGTCACTTGGAAGCAATTAATGACTTGAGAAGGATATGTCAGACTCTTAGTTACTTCTAGTGAGGCTCCTCTCTTTGCCTTTTGTTCGAGGACGAACACGGTTTTTAGTGGTGAATAATGTAACGACCCTGAAGGTCATTTATTGTATTTTTACAAAATTCGGAGGTTCGGATCGAAATTCTGTCAGTTCCGATAATTTCAAATGGTGAAACTAATGCAAGAAATGACATCATTGCAATTTTTAGAGCTTTTGAGAATATTCTGGGTTTTTGAGCCCGAAACTAGTTTAAATGAGTTTTCCCGGGTTTTGGCCAAGGAGACCTCAAATTCAAATTCTAATGATTCTGTTGGATCCGGAATATCGATTTTGGTCTAGAAGAACCCTTCGTTCAGTTTCCAAAGCTTCCAGGTGTGTTTTGGTCCTTTCGGTTATTTTCGATACTGGGAAATGGGACCCACATTGGAATAAAATGACCTCCGCTGTGAATTTCGACTACACCGTTGAGTCCAAAATATCGTTTTCGATCAGATTTCATATCTGGAATGTATTTTTCCGACTTTGAATGAGGCCGGAGCATTGAATTTAAGTTTGAGAGTTTGCTGAAGATGCTGAAGCGGGGATGACGTGGCCCAATTAGGCGCTGCCACGTGGCAGACACAATATATTAAAAAAAAAAGGCAGATTTCTTCTCAAAATTTTCTGGGTTTCTCACAAACTTCAATCAACGATTTCTCCCTCGATTTTGGTCCGATTTGGGCGATTCAAAAGGCTAAATTGCGTATTTTCCGAGAGGAACACCATGGGAGTTTCTGAAATTAATTTTGGCACATCGTTCGAGGTAAATTTTGCTTTTTTTTGGCTGGTTTGGATGTACTTTTTTGGAGACTTTAAATATGAGATTTCTACCTCGTTTTAGCTCCATTTTTAAACGGTTTTCGCCATTGAATTCCTTATTACTGGCAGAACCTTTTCATGTATAAATTTTTAGATTCCCGACGAAATTTTCCGATGACAAAATTTTTGGACCATTTTGCCCTTTTCACCGAATTAATTGATTTTAGTGTCATTAGATTCGTTATGTGATTGTGATGTTATACTTGAATAGATTTTGGTGATTTGGAGTATCGTAGAAAGGGAAAAGCTTCAGAATTGACATGATTCGAGACTTTATATAAGGCAAGTGGATTTCTAATCTTTTGTTAAATATGTTGAACTTTGTATGCTCTAATGTATATAGAATTGAATATTTTGCATAAAGATGGGTTAATGTAGGCTTTGATCGAAATATTTTGAATTGGGTAATTATTCCTATAGTGATATTTGACTTATGAATTAATTGTGGAAATGTATTTTAGGGGAAATAATGAATTATTTGATATTGATATTGAATTGGTACTTATTTTGAGATGTGACTGTTATTGAGGTTGTGATGGTATTGAGATATTAAAGATATTGCAACATTTATGGTATTGGGTAATACCCATATTCTTGTAACTTCTTCTATGTGTGATTCATGGAATATTTTAATATTATAAAAAAATAAGGCAATTAAATGTAAACGTGAGTTGGTGTGGTGTTGTGACACTTGAATTGAAAATGTGGCTAAGTGATGAGAATTCTATTTTTGAGATATATTATTGTGGTTGGTGATTATGAGTTGATTTGTTTGTGGACTTCATCTCATGTTCATTCATTCTATGTCACACATAATTTGCGTTGGTCCTTGATATTGATATGAGTGAGATGGTAAAGAAAAGAAAAAGAAAAAGAAATTGGGGCCGAGGTCTTTATCGGTTGAGATGTGATGCCGAGGTCTTTACCAGTCGAGATGTGATGCCGAGGTTTTTGCCGGCGATATTGTGATGCCGAGGTCTTTACCGGCGATATTGTGATGCCGAGGTCTTTGCTGGCGATATTGTGATGCCGAGGTCTTTGTCGGCGATATTGTGATATTGAGATCTTTGCTATTGATATTGTGATGTCGAGGTCATTGCTGGCAATTATTGCATAAGCATTGCATCTCATCCTTGCATATTGATGTTGTGATTTCGAGTTCATTGCCGACAATTATTGCATAAGCATTGCATCTCATCCTTGCATACTATTATGTGGCATGGTGTTATTCATGTGATTGATTATGTTATCACTTGGGAGTTATGGCTTGTGATTTGATAATTGTGATATACTGAAAAAACCTATCTTTATTGTGTATTATGTGTTGCTGGGCTGGGACTTTTCTGAGTGCAGGTTTGTAGTTCGGCGGTATGTGGTTGGGTGTGAAGGAGTTACTTGGTTCTTCATTGTTTTACTCTAGGTTAGTTCCATTTGCTGAGTACCGTGTTGTTTTTTGTACTCACCCCTTGCTACATTTTTGTAGGTCGCGAGCCCGGTCCCTTTAGTTAGAATTTTCGCATTTCAGGATCGAGCTTCCGGATTATCCTTAAGGTAGCTGCTTATCTCATCGGTGGACCTTCAAGAAATTCATTATTATGTTACGTTCTATTTGAGGACTAAACATTTGAGACATTTATTTTATTCGAGTACTATGTATTTAGAGGCTTGTACATGTGACACCAGTTTTGGGATGGTTTTAGTTTGATCTTCCTATGATTATTTGTCATATTAGGCTATTTTTCTCTTCCGCTATTATTATTATGTTTGGATCAGTAGGTATTATGCTGACTCGCCTTAGTGGGTTATGTGAGTGCCATCACGTCCGAATTTCGGGTCGTGACATGTACCCAGTAAAATTTATAAGTGAAGTCTTAAAAAGGTAGAGTATGCGCAGATCTTATCATTACCTCATAGAGATGGAGAGACTATTTCTGGAATATCCTCAGCCCAAATGTATCAGCCCCTAATGCAGAAATCTGAGAGATGTAGAATAATTACTAAAACAAAAAGTAATGACAATTTTATAAATAGAATAAAAGTAGCAAAATAAATGAAGGTAGTTACAACACAATATATAAAGACGCGACTAATTCTACTAACCTACTACATGATAAGACAAGACAACATCTACCCCTACTGGCCTATTAACCTTCTATCCTAATACGCGACTTTCATTCCTTTTATCTAGGGTCATATCCTTAGTGATATGAAGTTTTGTCATAGCTTGTTTAATCACCTCTCCCCAATACTATTTCGATCTACCTTTACCCTTTGGTATACCCCCTAAATCTAACCTTTTACACCTAGTAACAGGAGCGTCGACACTCTTTAACTGTATATGCCCAAGCCAATTCAGTCTCACTTCTCTCATATTGTCTGCCACAAAAGCCACCCCCGCCTTCTCTCCAATAACATCATTCCTAATCTTATCACTCTAAGTATGTCCACACATCCATCTCAACATCCTCATCTCCATAACTTGAATCTTCTGAACATGTAAGTTTTTGACTGGCTAGCACTCTACCCCATATAGCAAATATGCTCTAACCATTATTTTATAAAACTTACCTTTAAGTTTAGGTAGTCTTTTTTTATCACATAATACTCTAAAGAAAAGTCTCAATTTCATATTTCATCCATGCTGCCCCAATGTGATGCATGACATTATCATCGATATCACCACTGCTCTTGATGATATATAACGGCCTAACCCATTAGTGATATTGTCCCTTTGGCCTAGGCCAACATGACTTTAAAATACGTCACTAGTAGGTAAGATTTGTTTACTTATATACTAGTATCTCTCCTGTGTTTTGCTGATGTTTTGATATTTATTGTTGCATGTCTTGTTGGGACTTCTTATCTCAAGAGAGGTTGTTACACACACCCCCTCTATGGACTCAACGTCCTCACTGAGGTTTTCTCCACCGTATGGGATTCGCCTAGACTCAGCACTGCGTTTTGCCTTGCCTATCTAGGAGTTGCCTAAACTCGATTGAACTCTGACCCACATCGACAAGAATGACACAAGAGTGATGTTGCATATAAGTAAACATGCCTTACCTACTAGTGACATATTTTAAAGTCGTATGGGCCTAGGCCCAAAGAGGACAATATCACTAACGGGATAGGTCATTACAAATGGCATCAGAGCATAAGGTTTGAAAGCATCCTAGGGAGTCTAACATGCCATGTCGAGTAGAGTCTTGTTCTTTGGTGTGAAGCGCACCACATCCATGAATATAAGGCTATAAGACATATTAAGGAAAGTTCACCTTTTTTGAATTCTATGTCGTGCCTTTGAAGCTTCCGTATCCTAATAATCCCTTGGTGTTTTTCAGAAATGGCTCCACAACATGCTCCATTGCCAAGGAGGAAATGATGCTAATGCGAACCAAGCTCCTCAAGCTCCCCAAGTCCCTTAAGCGGACCAAGTGTCTAATGATGAGTTCAGAGTCTCCTAAGTGTCCTAAGTCTGGGAGGAATCATGTTGGTGAGTGTTTAAAGGGTACCAATGCATGCTTCGGTCTTGGAAAAATGGGACATAAGATCACCGAGTGTCCGGATATGGCCAATAAGGGTAAAGAAAGACATCTACAAGGTCAAGTAGCTCAAAGTGGGCAAGTGTAAAAGGGTGCCCAAGCTCAAGGTGGTGGTCCACGTGGTAATCAGTGCTATGCTCTATATGTTGGGCAAGAAGTTGATGAGGCTCCCGATGTGGTTGTCAATATGTTAAAAGTCTTCAATCATGATGTATATGCTTTTCTTGACCCAGTGCCAATATGTATTATTACTTATGTTGCCATACAGTTTGATGTGTCTCTGAAAGTCTTGTTAGAGACTTATACAGTTTATACTCCTATTGGTGAGTCAATCCTAGCCAAGAAAGTCTATAAAAGCTATCTCGTGTCAGTCTTACATAAAGTCTTTCCATGTGATCTATTTGAGGTCGATATGACTTATTTTGATGTCATTCTTGGTATGGATTGGTTCCATGAATCCTATGCTTCTATTGATTATGAGACCCACAAGGTCACATTTCAAGTTCCTAATGAGCCTATCCTTGAATGGAGGGGAACCAATTCTGTGTTCAAAGGGAAATTTGTCTCTTATATAAAGGCTATGAAAATGATATCTGAAGGTTGCCTATACCATGTTGTCCGAGTTATGGATGTTGAGTCTCATGTTTCTACTCTTGATTCAGTCCTCATAGTAAATGAGTTCGTCGATGTCTTTCCCGATGATTTTCCCATCCCGTAAGGGATATTAATTTTGGTATTGGTCTTTTGCCCGACATCCAACCTATTTCTATCCCTCCATATCAAATGGCTCTGATGGAGTTGAAAAAATTGAAGGAACAATTGAAAGACTTGCTTGATAAAGGGTTCATAAGGCCTAGTTGTTACCATGGGGTGCTCCCATATTGTTTGTAAGGAAAAAGGTTGATTCACTTCGGATGTATGTGGATTATAGACAATTGAATAAAGTAACCATCAAAAACAAATATCCACTTCCAAGGATCAATGACCTCTTTGATCAACTACAAAGTGCAAGTTACTTTTCTAAGATTGATCTCCGCTCTGAATATCAGCAATTGAGGTCAAAGGAAGATAACATTCCAAAGATGACATTTAGAACTCAGTATGGTCATTTTGAATTTTTGGTTATGTCATTTGGACTACGAAATTCTCCTATCACTTTTATGGATTTGATGAGCAAAATCTTCAAACTGTATGTGGATATATTTGTAGTGGTATTCATAGATGATATATTGGTTTATTCCCGATATGTGAAGGACCATGAAGACCATTTGAGGATTGTGTTGCAAACATTAAGAAATAAGCAACTCTTTGCCAAGTTTAGTAATTGTGAATTTTAGTTAAGAGAGGTGGCATTTCTTGGTCACATTATTTCAAGTAATACTGTTAGTGTTGATCCAAAGAAAATGGAGGCGGTGAAGAATTGGCCTAGATCGTTGTCTCCATCACATATTAGAAGCTTTTTGGGTTTTTCCAGATATTATAAAAGGTTTGTTAAGGGATTTTCTTTCATTGCTTCTCCCTTGAAGAGGTTAACCCAAAAGAAGGCGAAATTTCAATGGTCCGTGGAATGTGAGAAAAGTTTTCAAATGTTGAAGGACTGTCTTACATTGGCTCCTATTTTGAGATTGCCTGATGGTTCAGATGGTTTTGTGGTATATTGAGATGCCTCACATATAAGTTTGGGTTGTTGTAAGGACCTGGATTTCTTAGTGTTGAAGTTGCGGAAACTTTCTCTAAGTGTCGTCTCACGGGCACCGTTCACAGCCCGTTAAGTGCCTCACGGACCGTGTCAGTGCCAGTGCCAGTGAAGCCATGACGACCCAATTTTCATTTGTTTCATTAATGACTATTACGTAAATAAGAATTATTTTGAAAGTATTTTATGACCTTTTTACCTATCCTAAGCATCTAAATCAGCTAATCCTACTCCATTTTTATTCATCCTCATTAGAAACACTTTCACTCTAAAGTCGATTCCAAAAATCCCCTTTAAGTTCTTCTCTCAAGACTCAAGCTAGGATTTAATTAGGGTTTCAACTTCAAGCTAAATTATTCATCTTCCTAATCAAGGTATGTGGGATTGATTCTTGGTCCCTTTCAGCCAAGAAGACCCAAACTCTTTTCAATTGATTTTTATAAATTTTGCTTATTTTAAATATGGGTTTTGATATTTATGATTTTATAAATTCAATTGAAGTATGGGTTGTGCTTTACTGATGATTTCAAGTTGATTTAAACCCTTATATTATAGTTTGCTTTGAGATTATGAAATTATGAATGTGCATGTCCCCTTTAAAGCTTGATTTATGCATGGGTGGTCTACATTATGATTTAAATATGAATTTAATTATAGATTTACTTCAATTTTATATTATATTGTAGTTTTTAGATTGAATCTATATTACCCATACTATTCTCACATCATTCATTGCATTTGCATTCATGAACATTGGTTTTTATGGAAATTATGAAGTGGGTTAAGCCCAATTATGATTTATGAAATGATTTTGATAAGGTATTGGTTATGACAAGAATGTGATCATATACGTGTCGAAGATTATGGCTCTTTGAGCATTTATGATGCTTGCATCATTTTGTATAGGTAGATGAGCTATTCCTTGCATGAGTATCATGATTATGATTTACGGCTTGGCTTTTGAGCATAAAGGTGCATTAAACGGATTTGAAATGAATATTGTATCTCTTGAAGACACGTACATGTATAAGTATTCTCGTGGGATGTTTTGACTTAGCACCGATGGATGGGGGCCATCAGGGCTATCCCCAAGGGTCCTCTCCCTTTCCTCGAACCATGTGCCAACATAGGAATAGTAGCCATTACCGAAATGACTGGGTCATAAGGAATGCTTATTTGTTTTTGATATGATTATGAAAATCCTTCTAGAATGATGTTTCTCATAAGGAAGGTGACCATCCACCGAATGGGAGGCCCGTAAGGTGTGATATAAATTACCTTTGGCAAGTAATCTTCTCCTACCAATGAGAGGTCTTTATCGGACTAACTCATGTAATAGCTCGCATGAGTTTGATTTTTCGGTCATAGTCCATCCCCACTATATATGAGCATCATGACATTTCATGCATCATGGACTTCATGGCATATTATATACTACTCTTCTTTGGATATATGATTCTTTCTATATTATGTGCCCTTATCATCTAACAATTAAATGCAGCTTTGATAAGTCATATGCTTTGTATGCCCGCATATTTAGTACATTCAAATGTACTAACGCATACTTTATGCCTACATGATTTAACCATGTAGGGGCCGAGTGCTACGATTATCCTTCATTTGACGATTAGCTTGAATCCGGAAAGTTAAACTTGTGGTGAAACTATCTTCCAAGGACAAGCTGCCTTCCTTCTACCTATGCTATTTTATGTTTACTTTCTTACTTGAGGGTGAGCCCGAGACATGTCTTGGCCCCAGTCCCATCTTATGACTAGAGGCATTGTTGGACATCTTGTAGACTCTCATAGATTCTATACGTTATGTGTTGTATTTGAAGCTTATGATTTTGGTTATCTATTGGATATGGCGATCCTGAATTGATTTTGGGAATTATGATATGTATATATGTTGATGTGGAAATGTGGAAGATCCTAAGCCGCGTATTGCCCCCATAGAGTGAGTCATTCTTACCCGCCCCTTAGTTCATATGTGCTATGTGGATCCATGTAAATCCCTTTCCCATCGATATCCCCATAGCGTCAGTCCTACTTTCCCATCCCTTAAAATTATGTGTATATTATTTGAATGCGCTTCCGAACTGATGATGTGGATTTGGATACTTTGAGGCTTGTTTGGGGACTCTCGGGTTCCCATTCATCGTGTCATTTCTAGACCCTAGGTCCGGGTTGTGACAATATGGTGTCATAGCCCTAGGTTTGTAATGATCCTCAGAGTCCAACATACCGCGTCCAGTAGAGTCCTATTCATGGGTGTGAAGTGCACCATCCCTATTATTGGGAGGCTACACAGACATCATAGGAATCATCTCACTTCTTCACGTCTTGTGTCGTGCTATAGTTGTATAATTGGTTTTTCCTTGTCGTGATGGTGTCGTTGCTCCGTTTCAGACTATGCCTCGAGGAAGACCCCATCTACCAAGGCTAGCTTTGGCTAATGAGGACCAAGCACCTCAAGGGCCTGTGGATGAGCTAATCTCCAACAGTGAATTTTGTACGGCCTTTGCTATGCTTGCTTAGGTGGTGACGACTCAAGCTAGGCAGGCTAACCTTCCACGGGAACCCCCTCTGGCTTCCAGAGTAGGGGTTTTCACTCGAATGAATCCTCCCGAGTTTTTTGGGTCTAAGGCTGATGAGGATACTTTAGAGTTCATTGATGAGCTCACCAAAGTGCTGAAGGTTATGGGTGTCACTTCTGAGGAGAAGGCTGAATTAGCTACTTATAAACTGAAGGATGTGGCTTAGGTGTGGTACACCCAGTGGTCTATGGAGAGGGTTTGTACTGATGTTGTTAATTGGGAGGAGTTCAAGTTTGCCTTCCTGAATCATTTCTTCCCACTTGAGTTTAGGGAGGCTAACATGACTGAATTCATTAACCTCAAGTAGGGAAGCATGAGCGTGAGGGAATATGCCCTCCAATTCACTAAGTTCTCCAAGTATGCTCTGGCACTCGTGGTCGACCCTCGTGCAAGGATGTACAAGTTCGTTGCTATTCGGAAGAGTCCTCTCCCTTTTCTCGAACTATGTGCCAACATAGGAACAATAGCCATTACTGAAATGACTGAGTCATAAGGAATGGTTATTCGTTTTTTATATGATTATGAAAATCCTTCTAAAATTATGTGTCTCGTAAAGAAGGTGATCATCCACTGAAATGAGGGGCCCATAAAATGTGACGTAGATTACCTTTCGCAAGTAATCTTCTCGTACTGATGGGAGGTATTTATCAGACTAAATAATGTAATAGCTCGCATGATTTTGACTTATCGGTCATAGTCCATCCCCACTATATATGAGCATCATGGCATTTCATGCATTATGGACTTCATGGCATATTGTATACTACTCTTCTTTGGATATATGATTCTTTCTATATTATAAGCCTTTGTCATTTAACCTATAAATGCAGGTTTGATAAGTCATATGCATTGCACACCCACATACTTAGTACATTCAAACGTACTAACGCATACTTTATGCCTACATGATTTTACCATGTAGGGGCCGAGCACAATGACTATCCACCATTTGACGATTAGCTTGAATCCAAAAAGTTGAACTTGTGATGAGTACTATCTTCCAAGGACAAGCCACCTTCCTTTTACCTATGCTATTTTATGTTTACTTTCTTAGTTGAGGGTGAGCCCCGGACATGTCTTGGTACCCGTCTCATCTCATGACTAGAGCCATTGTTGGACATCTTGTAGACTCTCGTAGATTCTAAACGAAGCTTATGATTTTGGTTATCTATTCGATATGGCTATCCTGGATTTTTTTGGGAATTATGATATGTATGTATGTTGATGTAGAAATGTGGAAGATCCTGAGCCCCGTATTGCCCTAATAGAGTGAATCATATTTACCCACCCCTTAGTTCTTATGTGCTATGTGCTATATCCCCATAGTTTAGTCCTACTTTCCCATCTCTTAGAACTATGTGTATACTATTTGAATGTGCTTCCGAACTGATGATGTGGATTTGGATACCTTGAGCTTGTTTGGGGACTCTCGGCTTCCTATTCACAGTGCCACTTCTACACCCTAGGTCCGGGTTGTGACAGTTGTGTGTTGATGCAACATAAAAAGGTCATCACCTACGCTTCAAGGCAATTGAAAGTGCACAAAAAGAACTATCTGATACATGATTTTGAGTTGTTGTTTGTTATGTTTGCATTGAAGATTTGAAAACATTACCTCTATGGGGTACATGTTGATGTATTCACTAACCACAAGAGTTTGCAATATGTGCTTAACCAAAGGGATTTGAATCTAAGGCAAATGAGATGGTTGGAACTTTTGAAGGATTATGACATGAGTGTGATGTATCACTCCAGTAAGGCTAATGTTGTGGTCGATGCATTGAGGTGAATGTCTATAGGTAGCATGACACAAGTTGATAGTGGAAATAAAGAGTTGGTCAAAGAATTGCACCGTTTGGCTTGTTTGGGTGTAAGGTTAAGTAGCTTGAGTGATGGTGGTGTTTTAGTACCTTATGGGGCGGAATCATCTTTGATGGAGGAAATAAAAGCAAAATAAGACATGGATCCTACTTTCATTAAATTGACAACGTTGGTGGTTGATAAGAAAGTGGAGGTCTTTTCATAAGGGGGAGATGGAGCATTGCGTTACCAAGGGCGATTATGTGTACCTAATATGGATGGTTTAAGGGAGAAGATACTTGATGAAGCCCATAATTACAAGTATGCTATTCATCCGAGATCTACCAAAATGTATAGAGATTTGAGGGAAGTATATTGGTAGAATGACATGAAGAAAGACATAGCAAGGTGCGTGATGGAATGCTCAAATTGTCACCAAGTGAAGGTAGAACTTCAAAGACCAGGTGATTAGACTCAAGATATTGAGATACCAACTTGGAAATGGGAGATTGTGAACATGGACTTCATCACGGGTTTGGCAAAGACTAGAAAGCAGTTTGGCTCAATATGAGTGGTTGTGGATAGAATGGCGAAAACAACCCACTTTTTACTAGTGAAGATTATGCTAATGTTTACATCCAAGAATTGTGAAGTTACATGGGGTACCATTATCCATTATATCGAATAGAGGTGCTCAATTTGCTTCTCATTTTCGAAAATCATTCCAAAAGGGCCTTGTACAAAGGTGAAGTTAAGTACCACATTTCATGCTCATACAGATGGACAAACTGAAAGGAAAATACAAATACTGGATGATATGTTGAGTGCTTGTGTACTTAATTTCAAACAAAGTTGGATGATCATTTACCTCTTATTGAATTTTCTTACAACAACAGTTTTCATTAAAGTATTGGAATGTCTCCATTTGGAGTATTATATGGTAGGCAATGTAGGTTACCGGTAAGATGGTTTGAAGTTGGAGAAATGACCTTATTGGACCAGATCTGGTGCTTGATGCAATGGAGAAGGTAAAAGTGATAAGGGAAAGGTTGAAGGCTGCCTAAAGTCGCCAAAAGTCATAGCCGATGTTAGGAGAAGAGAATTAGAGAGTTTAATGAAGGTGATTAGGTGTATTTGGGTTTTCCCAATAGAAGTAGTGATGTATTTTGGCAAGAAAGGCAAATTGAGTCTTAGATACGTGGGACCTTATGCGATAGTAAAGAGAATTGGGAAGGTATCCTATGAATTAGATTTTCCTATCGAATTATCTGTGGCTTATTCGGTGTTTCATGTTTCCATGCTAAGAAGATGCCTGGGTGATCCTAACTCTATTTTCCATTGAAGGATGTATCTATTGAGGAAGACTTGACTTATGAAGAAGTACCGATTGAGATTTTGGATAGACAAGTGAAGAAATTAAGGAATAAAGAGGTTGCATCCGTTAAGGTGTTATTGAGGAACCAACAAGTTTAAAGTGCTACTTGGGAGGTTGAGGCGAATGTGATAAAATGATACCCTTATCTTTTTCCTTTTATTCAAGCCCAATGTACATGATGTGATCTACTCCTTTGAAATTCTCATGAATATGTATCTCTAGTTAAGTTGCATGCATGCATGATCATGAAACTATTCTTGAATGACATTTGATGCATAAGTTTGATGATTTTATGAAAAATGATGATTAAGTTGCATTTTTTGCATTTATGTTATGATCATGACTCTGTTTCTTCTTTATTCAAGTTAAATGTGTCTCACTAAAGGATAAATGATTCCACAGGGTAGATATTATAACACCCCTCATATTTATAGGTTTGGAAAACTAGAATTTAAGATTTTAGCTGATAGGCCATTTTTACGAGCCACTATATGATCTGTAGATGCATTCATGAGCCATAGGTTCTCTCATGGAAAGTGTCTAGTGAAATAGGAGAATTGGAAGAATTCTAGAAGTTGACTTACATGTTATCAGACAAGCCCGTATAATGATCTATGAACAATAAGTAGGTATCGTAGGTGAAGGCCTTGATGAACTAAATTTCGTCTAAGTCTGGGGTCTCACTACAGAAGGATCTATGACTTATAAGTTTATCTATGTGCTATGCTGCACATTCGCGAGTCAGAAGATGCAATTCCAGTAGCTCAACTTTTATGACACCCTGACCTACAAGGCAATATACGAGCCGTAAGTTGATCCACGACCCGTAAAAATGGTTCTATGGACGACTCCAATAGTTTTTAATGAAGGGTGTTTTTGAGTTTCCCCAACTATGTCGTTTTGGCTACCCTAACTATCCTAACTGACTTAATCTCTATAAAGTCCTATTCATAGCTCATTCAAAGGTTTTTAATTCTCAATATTTCTCTTAAGGGTTCACAATATTTCTCTCTTTAACTCAAGTGTTCCATTGAAGTTAAAGCTTGAAGGTTTGACTAAGGATTTCAAGATTTTCTTCAATTTTAAGGATTCTACTTGAGGTATGTAGGGGTTCATTCATGGATTAGATTCATCCATGAAGCCCATTCTAAAACCTTCTTTTTATCAAAATTTCATGATGAACTCTATGGTTTTTTAAGTTATAATTCCTAATGCATGGATTGTGATTCCTATATTATGACAAATTATGCATGAATTATGATGAATTTTATGATGTGTATGATTTTCAAGCAGAAGTATGTGATTTAAAAGTGTGCATGATTAGGGCTCAATAATTTGATGTGGGTTCCCTTGTTAATGATCTAATTTCATTTTAATTACATGTTTTCTCTAAAAATCCTACTCCATTGCATGGTTTTGACTCAATTGTCCATGATCTCACACTTAGCCCTAGTCTCCTATGATAAAGCTATGTATTTCTGTATGTATGATCTCAAGTATGAAAAGCATGTTTTAAATGATGATATTATGACCATGATGATTTTATGAAAGCTATAATGATGCTATGATAAAGAGGGTGATGAAACTTCTAATGCTTATGATGATTTTAAGGTTGGAATATCTAGCCACACTATGATGAAAGCAAGTAGATGGACTGTTCTTATGACATGATGTTTCATGAAAGATTATGATGACATTTTAAAAGCACTGAAAGTATAATTTTTTAATAAAGTGTGACCTATGTTTGAAAGCTACGTATATGCATGATTTGTGTGTTCCGTGGGATATGACTTAGCACCGAGAGGGCTTTGATAGATACCATGGTCCCATAACTATGTGCCACCATAGAAATGATGTTTATACTTTATGCCTTGAAGGTGTGTTATTGGATCCAATTAGCTAAATGATGGACACCACCGTTCTAGGATAGAGCCTAACGGGTGAGGTCAAATGATGGTTCTCACCATGGTAGGATAGATCCTATAGGATGAGGATTGAGTTTACCTTGGCAAAGTAGACTCCTCTTAGCTTGATGTAGAGTGAACATCGGGATTCCATGTAATAGTTCGCATAGTTTTTTGAATGTTGTTTATGGTCTTATTCCCACATATGTATGCTAAGGTTAAGAATGGATTTATGATGTTTCTTATCATGATAATCAAATTGCATGCTCAAGCATATAGTGTCCTTACTCCATTGATTATGATTATGCATATGGATACTATTGTGATGTCCTTTGATTCACAACATACCTACACACATAGTGCATTCTATATGCTAAAGCATACTTCTTTGCCTACATGACCTAACCATGTAGGGATGAACGATGAAGAGATTATTCCATTTCATGGCTAAATGAGATTGAAGGTTTATTGGTGAGTTCCCATGGTTCGGGAACAATACCTATGATGTTCTTGTTTTGTGTTGAGGCCTTAGTGCTTTTATTCTTTTGATGTATTTCTTGAGGGTGCGCTAGTGAACTATGTGCTAGTCCCTACCAAGATCTATGATCTAGAGGTATGATTTGGGCCTTAATGGATTGATGTGTATTCACTTATGGGAATTACGCCATTCTTATATTTTAAGCACTTTCGCTTGCTTATTCCCTTGTATTCTTATGTTACCTTATGAATACTTATGAAATGAATACAAGGCTTGGATAGGATGCCTTTGGGTGTCACATTCATCGTGTCATGGCTAGGCCCTAGGTACGGGTCGTGACATAATATAGTCATGATATTAAAAATCTCTCTCTTGGGAACAGGTTGATTGAAAAGCCTCACGTCAATGTCCACTTCACCCCTCACAACACTGAATTTGCACTCAAAGTATTCTATTTTGATCTTGCTCAGTTTGAACCCATTAGTTAACAAAGTGTGTCTCCAATCCTCCAACCTATCAGTAACTTTATCTCAAGTCTCATCAATTAGAACTATGTCATCCTTAAATAACATACACTATGAAACCTTTTCTTGTATAGACCGTGTCAGCTCATCCACCACTAAGGAAAAAAGGGCTCAGTATAGATCCTTGATGAAGTCTCATCTCAATAGGAAAATACTCTAAGTCTCCTTCCACCATTTTTATCCGAGTTTTGGTTCCATCATTCCTGTACTTAATCACCCTGATATACACCATTGGAATACCTTTAGCCTCTAGATGCCTCCAAATGACATCCCTCAAAATTTTATCATAAACCTTCGCAAAATCAATGAATACAATATGAAGGTCCCTCTTTTTTTTACTATATTTATCCACCAGTTCCCAAACAAGATGGATTGCTTCAGTAGTCAATTGCCATAACATGAATCTAAACTAATTCTCTAAAATAAACACTCCTCTCCTCACTGTCATCTCCACCAAACTCTCCCAAACCTTAATAGTGTGGCTTAACAACTTGATGCCTTTGTATTTATGACATTTTTCGATATCACCCTTCTTGTACAATTAAACCACTATACTACTCATCCATTAGTTGGGCATTTTAGCATTCTTCAAAATAGCATTAAATAACCTAGTCAAACACTCCATACCATCCTTAAAAGTGCTCTTCCAAAATTCCTTCGAAATTGCATAGAGTTTCATCACTCTTCCTCTTTTTCTTCCTACTAATAGTACGTCTAATCTTCTCAACTCTAAAATGCATGCAGTAACCAAAATTTTGATATCACAGTGTGCCAATGCCCCAACTCAATATCTCTATCTCCTTATTCATTTATGTGTTTGTGGAAGTAAGCTTTCCACCTTTGCTGAATGAAGTCTCGTCTACTAACACCTCACCATCCTTATCGTTATCCTTGATACACTTCATTTGGTCAAACTTATGAGATTCTCTCTCTCTCTCTCTCTCTCTCTCTCTCCCTCTCGCTCTCTCTCTCTTTCATGAGCCTAGACAATCTCATGTCCTCGCCTTTTTAATCCACTCTCAACATACAAACATTCAAAAGCTACTGTCTAAGTACTCATGACCGCTGACTTCGCTTCTGCCCTTGCCATCTTATAGATATCCTTAAGCATCATTTTTTTCATCCTCATGCTGCAGCCTTCTTGGCTTTCACTTTTCTTGAATTCTCCATTCCATCAACAATCACCTTTACGTCTACTAAAGGTCCCTCTTGATACCCTTAGTACTTCGATAGCTATTTTTCTAATGCAACTAGTAAGTCATGTGTCCACGTGATGTTCATATCCCCACCACTACTTTAAGCCTCCAAACAACTCAACTTATCCCCATCTTTCGAGAAATGGAAGAAGTTAGACCTTCCCTCTAATATTTGGTCAGTCATAAGGGGTCTTCTTCCTCTTATCCCTCTTAATTTCTAAATCCATCACCAAAAGCCTATATTGGGTGGAAATATTTTCACTTCGAATAACCTTCCGATTCTTACAAAAACCTCTATCACTCTTTTGAAGGAGTAAGTAATCAATCTAAGTCCTAGCTACTGTACTATGAAAGATAACCAAGTGAATTTCTCTTTTCAAAAATATGAGTTAGCAATAACCAATTCAAAGGCTTTAACAACATCCATAAGACACCTACCTTTATTCCTCTCTCCAAAACAAACCTCCATTAACATCGTCAAAATCACTAGAAGTTACACTAATATTCCCATTAATGTCTTCCCTAATGAAGATTTCTTTGGTGTCCAGTATACCTCTCATAACCTCTTCCATATTCTCCCATAAGAGCTTTTTAACTTCCTCATCCAAGCTCACTTGAGGTGCATAGGCACTAATAATGTTCACAATATTTATACTAATAACAAGTTTAATCAACATCATCCCATCATTAATCCTTCTAACCTCAACCACGTATTTCTAAGATTTTCCTCTACTAGGATACCTACTCTATTTCTATCCCTAAAGCCTCCTGAATACCATAATTTAAAAACTTCCGCATCCCGAGCTTTTGTACCTACCCATTGAGTCTCTTGGACATATGTTATATTAATCTTTCTTCTCTTAAGACCTTACACTAGCTCTATGGTCTTTATTGTAAGTGACCTTATGTTCCATGACCCTACTATCAACTTGAGAAAGCCCATCCTCCTCTTACCACTACTACCCCTTGCCTTCGACCCCAATTGATGACATGACCCTAGTCCACCATCAGTCGCTAATGCCACTAAACTAAGAACATGTAGACCACAGTAAATCAAGAAGATACGTGTCACGACCTGAGCTTAGGCCCTAGGCGTGACATGATGATTGAATGTCATGAAGGAACCTCAACCCAGACTTCTTAGCATATCATCAACATTTGTAGGTATTGAATTAATAAGAAATAAAGTGGAAGAAAATCAAATAAATAGTCTAAGCATAATGTCATAAAGAAAGGGCTAAAGACTTGTAGAATCTACACATTATTTCCCGTAATGCCTCTAACTACTAGACTTGGCGAGTGCTAAGACATGTGATGTCGCCCAAGTTACACTTCTGTTTGGAGGATAAACGGGTCGTTGTCAAGAAATAGAACTTAACCAAGGTTAGGGTCGAACCTACAGGGAATATGTAGACTTAAGAGAATTCAAATAATGCAATTCAAGTGATTAACCAACTTACTTCCCCAAAGGGTTTTTCTTTGCAACAAAAGGTAATAAAGTAAACCTAACTAACACAAGAGTTTTATCAATATGGAAAGAAACTAGAGTATTGTGTTCCCCATGATTCCCTAATTTAGTATCATTGGATAACCTAATTCTTTTCTAGTGTGTGGCATGTAGGACGGTAAGTTAAGTTCACCAAAACCTTTGGTCCAGGCGAGAAGAAAATTTCAGTACGTGGCTTGGCCCATCTCCGCAATGTGCATTACTAACCCTTATGTATTAGTCCTTGTACAACCTCTCCTTGGCCCTGTTCGGTTGATTAGACGAGAACACATCAATTGAATCCTATTAATTGATCTCTTTTCCTATTCATTACAACCTTGATCCAATCAATAACACTAGGCAGGTTCTAATGTTGGCCACCATCAGAAAATATGCAAAATGAAGAGATTTAATTAAAATACATGCATGCACACTTTCCAAGAATTATGAATTGTCTTGTTTTACCTTGTTAGTTCTTCATGGTTCCCAAAACCCTAGTTGTTGATTTAGCTACTCATGATTTGTGTTGATGCAAGACTTATGAATTGGAATAACATAATAGAGCACTTACACAATTGAATTAAGAACAAGCAAATCCAAGCTTCAATGAGAAACACAAGATTATAAGATCAAATTAAAGTACAAGACACAAAGTCCTAAAATTATATAACATTAGAAATTCATGGGGAAATCTCGGGATAAGGTTCCATATCAGGTTCCATATTTCACCCTCAATGATGTTTTCATGTATAATCGCAGGACCATGCAAAATCACTCATTCTCACAAAAGATATTCATGCATCATCCCCAATACCATAGGCTTGCCCCTATACTCATGACTAAGAACTTTGACTAGGATCACTTTAGGACTTTATGGGCTTGTAACGTACGCTCATGGGGCTTTGATATGATATTCTGGGAACATAGTGACTAAAGGCCCTCCTTGACACTGTGTTTTCCTGCACTTTTTCCCTACCAAAAATTTAGTTTTACATTCCACTCCATTCTCCCTTTTTATCCCATTTCAAGATTTTTTAGGTGCTTTCTTCTCATTTTTCAATTTTTTGCCTTTCTTTTACACTTCATTTTTCTTTTTAGCTCACAACTAAGGCATCACTTATTTTCCTTGCACCTAGTACATAATTTTTCTCCTTTTCTCTATATCACTGTCTTTCCCCCTCATTTTTTTGTTTCACTCTTATACTAGCTACCCTCAACTTAGGTTTTTGACCTGAGTTGAGGTGCATATCATCCATCCTTCGAACCAGGGCCACTTTTGGTAGCCACCCTCAACGTAGGCCTTTTGCCTCAGTCAAGGTGAACAATGTTCAAGGAAGGACCAGGGCCAATTTCAAGATTTTTCAACTAACAAGGCTAGGTCAATTAGGTGTTTGCAAAAAATATGTACATGTCAGGATCAAATATTAGGATCAAGGGATATTCTACAAATTTGGTTGGTCATTTAGGCTAAGTGAACTTTTAAGAACAATGGCCTAAGATTCTACTACTTTTAACAACAGTGGACTTTTAGGCTAACTAATTTAGACTAACTGCGAAAGTTCTAAAATAGCACACAACACGTGAGTTTAACAAATTAAGCTCACACTCACATGGCCCTGACTACATTATCAATAAAAGACTCTTAGTTCATGGTTTTAATCTCAAATCAACCTCACTTATCAGGACAAGCATTGTGAACATATTCAAACCTGCATGTTTGCTATCTAAACTAACTAATCAAAATTTTTTGAGTATTATTTTCCACAGAAAACACAAAAACATACTCTATGTGACAAATATTAGTACTATATGCTACAAATACTACCTACGACATCCTAAATATATTGGTTCAACAGAAAATAACTATCCATGGGGAAAACGAAGACAGGCAAAACAACCTTAGGATCAAAATTTTGGGTTGTTATAGACTCAAGATACTCAGACTTCACTAAGGCCCATAACTCCCCATACCCCATCGAAAAAGACGTGCATTGTCCCTAATGTACACAATCAAAAAAAGATAAAGTATAAGGGGTCTAAATACATACCTAGGCACCTAAGCGCCAATCTCCTTGGGTTGCCTCCTAAGTAGTGCCTGATTTATTATCGCGGCACGACTTAGAAAACTTGGTTATTCAGACTTCATTCTTCAAATCATCTGGCCTCTTCATAGACTGATATATATTGAAGATAACTTCTTCCCCATTCAATCAGAACCTGAGTTGACCGACTTCCATATCCACCAGTGCTCTACCAGTGGCTAAGAATGGTCTTCCCAAGTAATTGGGATGTCAAAGTCGACCTTGCAATCTAGGATCACAAAGTCTGCAAGGAATATGAACTTTTCAACCTTCACAAGCACATCACATAGTATCCCCATTGACTTCTTCACCGTGTGGTCAACCATCAACAACCTCATGCTTGCCGGAGTAGGGGCTCCTAAGCTCAACTTCTTGAAGACCACAAGGGGCATCAGGTTAATGCTTGCACCAAGATCACATAATGTCCTTGTAAACTCCACATCTCCAATGGTGCAGGGTATGGTGAAAGCACCAGATCTTCTCGCTTTTGGACCAAAGACCTCGTAGCAATCGCACATCAATGTTAAAGCTCTTAGGAGAGCTCTTGACTTACAGTCACTTGTTCCTAACCAGGTCTTATATGTACTTGGCATATCCTGGCATCTTCTCCAATGCCTCAATGAGAGGGATGTTGATGGAGAGTTATTTCAACATGGAGAGAAAGTGCTTGAACCTGCCTTCCTCCTCCCTCTTTTTGATTCTTTAAGAGAAGGGAGGAGGAGGTCTAGGAATGGGCTTCAACTTCTATGGCACATCAGTAGCTTCATCACTCCATCTTTTCCATGATCATCTCCTATATCTGCATCCTTGGCCGCAACCATCTCCTCTCGAATATCATCCTCAACAACTGGCATGAGAGGATCAATGATGCTCTTGCCACCCCAAGTAGTAACCGCCATGCACTGCCCTTCATTTTTAGGATTCTAAATTGTACTGCTAGGCAGTGTACCTCTGATGTTGATTGAGTTAAGTTGACACCTCACCAAACTGTTGTTCAAGTTGTTTAATGGCAATAAAATGAGACTCAATTTTCTTATTGATACTAGAGATTTCAGATTTCATCCCCCTCATATTCTCATCTTGTGTTTCAACTTTCTTCAGTAGGCGATCAAACATCTCCTCAACTTTAGAAATACTCGCACTTGTGTCGTAGTTGTATGGTGGCACATATGGACCATTTTCGTAACCTCTTTATGAACCCAATCTGCATCTCTCTCTTGGACCCCTATTCCAGTCATAGTATCTTACGTGGTTGTCCCTGAAAGCTCCATATTTTTTGAAGTTCTGACCTTGACGCCAATAGTCCTGATTGGACCCTCGGGCGTTGGTCCCAAAACCCTCTTACTGATCAGCAATGAAAAAAGTGTCATCCTCATAGTAGGGATCTTCATATATGGGTGCAAATGGAGGCTGATGAACTACTAGATTGACACGCTCCTGATTCTGCTTCATCATCACCTCCATGTCAGTAAGGATTCGGGCAAGCTCTTGCATAATCTCTTCATTGATCTTAGCTTGCTCCAAACCAACACTAACAACGCATGAACTTTTGGTAGATTCTTTGTCTCTTTGCCCCCACGCATGATTGGTCTTGACCAGTCTCTCCATCCTCGCAATCCTTATGAATGGCTAATCTAAGAACATGCCACCTATAATTGTATCAACACAAGCTTGATTGTATTCATCAAGGGAACGATAAAGGATCTCCACCAAGGCATCATCAATAATCTTGTGGTTCGGGACACTCCTCAAGCACTTAGGGAATCGCTCCCATGTAGTATTGATCGAGTCACTAAGAAGTTGCTCGATGTTGTTGATTTGATCTTTCAACTTGAGCTTCTTTGACCTTGGGAAATACCTTTCCAAAAAGGCCCTCTGAAGACTAGCCCAACTGGTGATTGAACTCTGCAGGAGCTCCGATAGCCATAGTGCTACATTGCCTATAAGAGACAATATGAAGATAAGAAGTCCCACAGTATCCATAGATAGATTTTGTATTCCCATCACACTCTTCTAGACAAATGCAACGTTGTGTAGATGGCTATGAGGATCTTCTGATAGTAAGTCTGCAAACAACCCACAGTTCTGCAACATTCGAAGCAACCCTCTCGAGACCACAAACTTTGTGTCTGCTGGTAGAGGTGAAAACACAATAGCTCAAGTCATCTCTATAGCCATAAGATTCAGCCTGTATTGATTCTACTGATAAGCATTGTCATTGAAATTCTATGGTTGTGGAAGAATGTCCTCAAGAGGAGGTGGGTTTTCATGATCAACATTCTCATTCTCGTTCCTATTTAGAGTTGCGTTAGATGCATTGTTGGCGTTATCTTGGGCCATTCTTCTCAATTTTTTTTGGGTCTCTGGGTCAAACAGAGTCAAGAGATTGCCTTGACTTTGTGTGTTGGCCATACACTACACTTATACCCTGAAAAAGAACAAAAACAACAAAAAAGGTAAAATGAAGGAAATAAGGGTTAACAATCAAATCACTTTTGAATTAACCAAGTCTAGCCATATTCCCGAAAACGGCACCAACATCTTGATGTTGCCTAAGTTACACCTCCTTTTTGAGGATAAAATGGTCATCGTAAAAAATAGAACCTAACCAAGGTTAGGGTCGAATCTACAGGGAATACTTAGACTTAAGAGAATTCCAGTAATGCAATTCAAGTGATTAACCAACTTACTTCCCTAAAGATGGGTGGGGGGGGGGGGGGGTTTGCAATAACTAGTAATAAAGTAAACCTAACTAACACAAGAGTTTTATCAATATGGAGAGAAACTAGGATATTGTGTTCCCCATGATTCCCTAACTTAGTATCATCGGATAACCTAATTCTTTTCTATTGTATGGCATGTAGGACAATAAGTTAAGTTCACAATCCCTTTGGTCCAGGCGAGAGGTGAATTTTACTACGTGACTTAGCCCATCTCCGTAGTGTGCATTACTAACCCTTACTTATTAATCATAGTACAACCTCCCCTTAGCCCAGTTCAGTTGATTAGACGAGAACACATCAATTGAATCCTATTAATTAATCTCTTTTCTTATTCATTACTACCTTGGACAAGTCAAGAAAACTAGGTGGGTTCTAATATTGGCCACCATAAGAAAACATGCAAAATGAGGAGAGTTAATTAATACATGCATGCACACTTTCCAAGAGTTATGAATTATCTGATTTTACCTTTCTCAGTTCTTCATGGTTCCTACAACCCTAGTTGTGAATTTACCTACTCATAATTTGTGTAGATGCAAGACTTTATTAATTGGAATACCATAATAGAGCACTTACACAATTGAATTAACAACAAGCAAATCCAAGCTTCACTGAGAATCACATGATTAAATTAAACTACAAGTATTTCTCTCAACTCTCTAATGTTTTCTCTACTCTATCTCACTATTTTTGCTCTCTATCGGTCAAACTCTCTATAAACTTGATGAAAAAATAACCTAAAAACCTATTTATAATAGTTAAAATACAAGTCCTAAACAAAATAGGATAGTTGGGTTGGCACGCCTTAAGAACAACTTTACGGGTCGTATTACATTCCACGGCCCATAATCGAGGTCTTGTACAATATTGCTGCAAAACTGGACTAGAGATTTACGACACCCCTCTTTGGCTCGTAAAGTGTTTACGACCTGTAAGGGGGTTTCGTCTGATGAAACTTTAGAAAGTCCTTCTTCTCTAATCCTTTGGGCATGAGACATGATCTATGACTCATAAACATCCACGATCCGCCTGCATGTTTGTAGAACAAACTTCAGAAACTTAGCCCCTCTTTTGAATTGTTCACAAAACCTCCTTCAAAGCTTGTAGAGTGCACTATGGCCCGTAAGGGGTCTCGTACTTAATAAAAAATAGCAACTTCTGCATTTGTTTCCGAAATCAAGGCCAACCCTGGAATCCTGCAAATAAAACATAAAAACACATAAAGCTAACTAACATCATATCGAGAACACACGAAATTCTAAGATTTAAGCATCAAAAGTGTTGTATTTTGACAGCACATCAACATGCCCCTAGCTCACCCTCAAGAAAAGTACTATTATAGTCCCAAAAATGACAAGAAAATAAAGTGAGAGTGTAAGAGGTTTGTCTCTAAAGCATGAGAACTCACCAAAGGTCTTCAACGTCAAGATCTGAATCTAGCCACGAGCGTGAGGAGGAGGATGGTCATCTGTCCCTACATTGTGATATAATGTAGGCATAAAGTATGCATTAGTACATTTGAATATACTATGTATGTAGGCATGCTATGCAATAGTAACTATAAGGTGCTATTGATCAAGTAAAACACATGTTATAATGATTGAGTAAGGACATAGATGATAATGGATGATCAATGCACTAAAACTATAAGTAATATCATGTGAAACATAGTACAAGATTATACATATATGGGAAGTAATCATAACCAACAACAAGACATTGCGAACTATTATATGAAATCATGATGTCTACCCATACGTCAGAAAAAAGAGAGCTACTTGCCAAGGTAGGATTCTACACTGCCAAGCGAGTAATATAAACCAGATGGATCCACTAGCAAAACCCAAATTGGGAACATAAACTTACATTGGTATGTAGTTATAAGATTAGAAGCTTTATGTAAAGACCCAATAGGTTGAGCCCCCACCTAAAGCCTTATACACCTAAACTACACCTCCTTAAAGAAGTACAAAATGGTTGTTGTCAAATATAGAACCTAAACCAAGGTTAGCGTCAATCCCACGAGGAATATGGTTCGGACTTAGTTTAATAGGTATGAGTTCGAGGTATTAACCAGCTTACGGCCAAATGAAATAAAAACTACAATGATAGCCTAAACTAAGATCAAATTATTTGTGGGAGTTGAAAAATCAATGAGAGTATGTAACTAGGGTTGTTGTATTCTCCATGAATTCATAACAACACATAATATTATAACAGTAACTTTTTCTAGTGTATAGAATGCAAAACTAGTAAGTTATGTTCACCTATGTCCTTGGTTCAACAAATAGATGAATTTCACCTTGCAACTTGGTCCGTCTACAGGTGTATGCATTACTCACCCTTCTCCTGGTCTAAGATTTAGTCATAGGCTGAGATTTAGCCATTCATTGGCCCATCCAATTTACTTAGACGAGTGTAATCATATGCAAATCTCTGTTATTTTTCCCCTTTTCCACTCATTACCTCCTTGGTTCGGTAAGTAAGAATAAGGAGAGTTCTAACGTTGGCCACCGTTAAAAAGCAATCAAAACGAAAAGATAAATAATACATTTATGCACACTATTTAAGGATTACTAATTAATAGATTTTTCTTTATTAATTCTTCATGGTTCCCGCAATCATAGTTGCGAATTTACCTACTCATATTCGTAAGACGATGATCAGTGATAGGTATTATTTGGATAATTATGTATTTTTAATTAGAGTAGATGAAAACCCATAATTTTCAATTAATATTCAAACTTCAAAGTAACCGAAAATATGAATAATTAAAAACTAAAGATTTGTAATGTTAAATGTAGTCTAAACTGAAAAACGTGACATAAGCTGCAAAAGAAAAACCTAAAAGTCTATTTATAGACATCAAAAATCTACTTCGAATTAAAATAGAAAAACTGGATCTGGACTCATCCACAAGCCCATCTACGGGTCGTAAATCAAATGACAGGCTTATGGTCTCAACTTGAAATACTCTCTGCATGTGATAGCCTTAATCTATGAACAAGCCTTTTACGGCTTGTCAAACTTTCTACGAGTTGTGGTCTTGGGTTTGGTAGAAACTCAACTAGAACACTATAGCATCTGGACCCCTACCTACGAATGTATTCTACTACTCATACTATTGCCATACTATTGGCTCATAGTTTCCACTTTCCCATCTCCACAGGATCACATATACGACTATTGTCTTAGCTCGTAACTCCAACCACAACTCATATATGTGATCATAAATGGAAAGGATCTACAAGTTAGAAGTATAAAGGTGCAAAAAAATGCAAAAGCTAAAAAATTTGTAGGATAAAGTACGAGACTCATTTACGGCTTGTGGTTCAAACCATGGGTCATAGAAAAGGCTCATAGACCAAGTTAGTGAGGGTGGAAAATTTGGTTAAGTGTGAGAGTAGTTTACGAGGGATTTTTATGGTCCGTAAATCCATTTACGGATCGTACAAAGTGTTCATGGTTTGAGGTGGAAATTTTAGTAGCTGATATTTTGGTGACCATGCAATGTACGAGGCCTTTATAAGTCATCATTTGGTCTACAAATCGTTGAATGCTGTTCGTGGATTGGGGTCTGAGTTGGTGAAAAACATTGGGTTTCTAGATCTTGGTTTATGAACAAGCAAGATGAGATGTGGTTCATTTTGCAAATCATAAAATGGGTTCATAGTTGTGGTTCCTAAATTGAGAATTTGTCTAAGTATGTGAAAGAACTACGTGGGGTCTTTACAACCTATGGAATAAATGATGAAGCATAAAAAAAGTTCGTAGATTAAGTTTCAAAGATGGTTTTAGAAGCCCAAAAGGGTAACCAGGACGAAACCCCCCATTTATGATCCATAAACTATTCTACGACTCGTAGATGGAGTCCGATATTTGGGTCCAAAATTTTTTAATGAGGGGTATTTTTGACATTTTTCCGCACGCTAAGCCTAATACTACATCATTTTAAGCCTATTTCTCCCCCATATTAGCCCTAACTCACCCCATACACTCTCATTCTCTTCTATTCCTAAAGTTGTCTCAAATTTTCCTAAGGCAAAATCCTCTCAAGGGAAGGAAGGCAAGATAGGGTTCTCAAGGTTTATTCCCTACTTTCATGCTTTTTTTTGATCTTTTAATCAAGGTATATGGATTTGCTTTATGGAAATCCTTCCGCTCACAAAGCTCAAGTATATTCATTAATGTATCTAGTTTTCAAGTTATGATAATTTTATAAATATGCATGAACTCTTTTTAAATATTGATATATGATGTATTTCTAGTCACTTAAGTTATATTAATTGCAAATTTATGAAATACTACAAGGTTGGTTATTTATAAGATTAATCTTATGTTTCCCTATTTAGGGTTTTTAATGATTATGGTGTATTATTTGGAGAATGATTTTAATAGATCAGTTTTACAATATTCATGCATAACCTTCTTGAATTTTTATGATTTAAATCTTACATGTATTGACACACCAAGTTTTAAGTTAAATTCTAATATAAATGATGAAGGGTTTCACTACATGTTATGAATGTTTATGAGAGTTATAAAGAATTTTATGAAGACCTTTATAATGTTTTAAAGATGGTAAAAGGACAATTATCACCAAAGAAAGACCCATTGTGAAAGGATAATTCTCACTTGAGGGGATTCCAAAGTTAAATGAGCTACTCCTTATATGAAAATGTTATGTTTAAAGCTTATGAATGTTATGATTATTACTATGATTTAAAGTATTCTGTGGGACTTGACTCAACCTTAAATGGGGCTTGAGGTGGGGTTTGGTAAGGGAACCTTAGTAACAACCTCCGGTCCTTTTAACTATGTGCCATTGTAGGAGCCCTTATAGGCTAAGGTTAGTGGATGCATAATAAAAAAGTTTAAAGTTAAAGATATGCATACATAAGTTGACAGACTTCGACCTGGCAAGTAGTCTCCCCGTGCCAATGTAAAAGGTTATGTTGGATTCCATGTAGTGGCTCGAAGTAGGTTTTACTTTTTCTTCACTTGAATCATAATTACAAGAATCTAGATTTGAGTGATCTTAAATGTCAATTATGGTGTCCTCCCACATAGTTATATGTATGATGTTTTATGATAATAATGTTACTTCACCTCATGATTTAAATGATACATTGATCATTCATCACATATTGAGCATTATTCCTTGTTATAATTATGCATTTTGTCTACTATGTTATTATGATTTTCTCATTGTATTTCATCCCACACATTTAGTACATTCGATGTACTAACACATATTTTGCCTACATGATATCACTATGTAGGGACCGCCGCTTCTCCTCCAACAAGTGGCTAGATTTTGGACGTTTAAAGACTAGGATTAGTGGGTCATCTAGTTCAGGGACCACACCTATTTTCTTCATGCTTGATGTATAAAGACATTTGATTTACTAAGTTGTATTTCATTTGCTATAATTTACTTGAGGGTGAGCTTTAAACATGTCTTAACCTCTGCCAAGTCTTTTTCTAGATGGTATTGTTAGACATATATATGAAGAGTTCACATTTAAACATTGACTTTATGATTTGATCTCCCTTAGTCACGTTCCCCATTTGAATTCATCTTTATTTATGATTCAATTCCTATGAAATGCTTAATGCATGCTAAGTGACTTCGGTGAGATGCCTTTGGGTTCCTTATTTGCCATGTTATACTAGGCCCTAGACTTGAGTTGTGACAAACTTGGTATCAGAGCACAGGGTTTTGAAGTGATCGTTGGAGTGTAATATACTGTGTCAAATTTTGTCTTGTTCATGGTTTTGAAGCACATCATAATTATGAATGAGAGACTATAAGGTGTTTAGGGAACTTTCCCTTCTTTTATGATTCATGTTGTGCCTTAGAGTTGTCCTAAGCTTTTCCTTAACTAATGAATGATACTTTGTGATTTTTTGGATCATGCTACCATGAAGAGTTCATCCCTCTAGAGATGTGAATGAGGACCAAGTTCCTCCAATGCCACAAGAAGAGGGAGTTTCTTATACGGAGTTTTGAGTCGCCTTCACAATGTTGGCTCAACCTATTGCAACCCAAGTTAATCAGGAAATTGTTCTTTCTCCTCAAGCACCTAGCTTGGCTACTAAAATTTGAGACTTCATGAGGATGAACTCGCCTAAGTACCAGGTTCCAAGGTTGATGAGGATCTGGTGAAGTTCATAGATAAAGCTTATCAGGTTGTGGTCGTCACGGGAGTACCACCAAATAAGAAGGCCGAGCTTGTAGCCTATCAACTTAAAGGTGTCACCAAGGTGTGGTATGACCAATGGGAGAAAGAGAGAGGCGATGAAGCTAGACCACTCGCTTAGGAAGAGCTTAAGGGTGCCTTCCTAGATTGGTTCTTTCCTTTGGACTTAAGTAATGCAAAAGTCCAAGAGTTTATCAATCTCCAACAAGGAAACATGTGTGTGAGAGAATACTTTCTCAAGTTCACCAATCTATCTAAATATGCACCATCCATCATTGCCAAGCCAAGAGAAAGGACGAGCAAGCTCAATTTCAGAGCGTCAAAGTTGGTGTTCAAGGACTGCAAAACTGCTATGCTAGTGTAGAAGCTGGTTGGTGTTCAAGGACTGCAAAACTGCTATGCTAGTGTAGAAGCTGGATATCTCTCATCTCATTACCTGTGTAGAGCAAAATCAAAGATGAAAATTTGAGGGATCATGCTAGGGGGTCCAAGAGAGATTGGATTGATGGTGGTGGATTCTCTTACCAAAGGGTTGGTGGACATGGAAAGTTTAGAGGTGGCCAAAAGTAAGTGAGCCAAGGTTCAATCAATGCTCCTCCTCCAAGGTTCAACAAAGAGATGGGATTCAACTAAAGCTCCTCCTCCAAGGTTCAACAAATACAAGGGATTCAACTAATGCTCCTCCTCCAATGTTCAACAAAGAAAAGGGGTTCAAACCCAAGCCACAAGGAGGCATGGGTTCTCAAACTTCTTCAAATTGTACAAAGTGTGGAAGAGCTCCAAAAAGAGGAATGCATAGCCATTTCCAATGCATGCACTTGGTCATCATGATAGGGAGTATAGAGGTGGTTTCTATAACTCAAGGCCAAGGGGTCCAAGGTGTTCAAGTTCAAGGAGGTGCTCCAAGAGACAATCCATTCTATGCCTTGCATGCTTAACAAGAAGTGGAAGAGACTCTGGATGTTGTTATCGCTACGTTAAAAGTTTACAATTTTAATGTGTATACGTTGTTAGATCTAGGAGCCAATTTGTCTTTTATAATTCCTTTCCTTGTGAATAGATTCAATATATCTCCCGAAATCTTATTTGAATCCTTTGAAGTTTATACTCCCGTAGGTGAGTCGATTATTGCTAGAAGGTCTATAAAAATTATATCATGTCTATCTTGCATAAAGTTGTCCCTTGTGATCTTATAGAACTCATCATGGTAGATTTTGATGTTATTTTTTGGATGGATTAATTTTATGCCTCTTATGCTTCTATATATTGTTGAACCCGTAAAGTCAAATCCCAATTCCCCAATGAGCTAATTCTTGATTGGAATGGTAGTTCAGTGTGTAAGGATCAATTTGTTTCCTATCTTAAAGCCTATAAGATGATTTATAAATGGTGTGTATATCGCCAAATGAGGGTTAGATATGACACTTTCGAGGTTCCCTCTCTTGAGTCAATTCCCATTATTAATGAGTTCCCCGATATCTTTCCCAAAGATTTACTCGGAGTTCCTCCTAAAAAGAAAATAGATTTTGGTATAGATATTCTACCTAATACCCAACCTATATCCATTTCTTTTTATCGAATGGTCTCGATGGAGTTAAAGTAGATAAAAGAACAATTGAAGAAGTAATTATAGAAAGATTTCATTAGACCAAGTAGGAATATATCGGGTGGCCTGGTGTTATTCGTGAGGAAGAGAGATGGGTCGCTACTGATGTGCAAAGATCAAATGGCAATTAAACAAGCTGACCGTAAATAACAAGCATCTAATTTCAAGAATAGATTACTTGTTTTATCAATCGTAAGTGACAAGATACTTATCCAAGATTGATCTTCGGTCGAGTTATCATCAACTAAGGGTAAGGGAGTGTGATATTCCTAAAATGGCTTTTCAAACAAGGTATGGTCATTTTTAATTTGTGATGATGTCATTTAGTTTGACTAATGCAACAACAATATTTACGGATCTAATGAATAGGGTGTTTAACACTTACCTTGATGCTTTTGTGGTTGTTTTCATAGAAAATATTTTGGTGTATTCTCAGAGTAGGGAAGAGCACATGAACCATTTATGAGGATTGTACTTCAAACCTTGAGAGAGAGGCAATTATTTTCCAAGTTTTGTAAAAGTGTGTTTTGGTTAGAATAAGTGGCATTTCTTGGGTATGTGGTGTCCTATAGGGAAAAAAGGTTGATACTATGAAGATGGAGGCTATGAAGAATTGACCTAGACCATTGAATCCTTCAAACATTAGGAGATATTTAGGTCTAGCCGGGTATTACAGAAGGTTTGTTGGAGGGTCTCATCTATTTTGTTTCCTTTAACAAAGTTGACTCAAAATAAGTCAAAGTCTGTATGGACAAATGAATGTGAAAAGCTTCCAAACTGTGAAGGATTGATTGATATCAGCTCTACCTTGACCTTACGGAAGAGTACCAAAGGGTTTGTAGTGTATTGTGATACCTCAAAGATCCATTTGGGATGTGTGTTGATGCAACATGGAAATGTGAAAGCCTAAGGTTTAAGGCAATTGAATGAGCATAAAAAAACCATCCAACCTATGGTCTTGAACATGCAATGGTTGTCTTTGCTTTAAAAATTTAGCGTCATTATCTCTATGAGGTGCATGTGGATGTTATCACCGACCACAAAAGTCTCCAGTATTTGTTTAGTCATAGAGACCTTAACCTAAGGCAAAGAAGATGGTTAGAGCTTCTTAAGGACTATGACATGAGTGTGATGTATCACCCAAGTAAGGATAATATGGTAGTCGACACACTTAGTAGAGTGTCTCTGAGTAGTGTGTCCCATGTTCAAGAGGGGAAAAAGGAGTTAGTGAAGGATATGTACCATTTGACCCATTTGGGGATGAGATTGAGTAGTTTTAGCGAAGGTGGTGTTATTATTCAAAATGGTTTTGAATCATCCTTGATAATAGATGTTAAGGTCAAGAAATACCAACACTCGACATTGGTAGAGTCGAAGAGATTGGTAGGAGAAAGGAAGATAGAGGTCTTTTCAAAACAGTTGATGGTATCCTTCATTACCAAGGGCGACTATGTGTTCCAAATGTTGATGGCATAATAGAGATAATTTTGGGTGAATCTCATAATTCTCAATATTCCATTCACCTGGGATCTACTAAGATATTTAGAGACCCAAGGGAGGTGTATTGGTGGAAAAAAATAAAGGACCTAGAAAAATTTGTGGCAGAGTGTCCAAATTTCTGACAAGTAAAAGTCGAGCATCAAAGGCCAGGTGACCTAGCTCAAGACACTATAATCACCACTTTGAAGTGGAAAGATATGAGCATGGACTTTTTAGTAGGGTTGCCCCATACTCAGAAGCAACATGACTCTATTTGGGTGATTGTTGATAGAATGACAAAGTCGACACATTCTCTACTAGTGAAGACTTCATCTATTGCTCAAAAGTATGCCATGTTATATATTTGGGAGTTGGTGAGGTTACATGGTATGCCATTGTCTTTTATATCAGATCATAATGCTTAGTTAACTTCTCAATTATGGAACTCATTTCAAAGGGGTCTCTGTACCAAAGTAAAGTTGAGCACCACTTTCCATCCCCAAACCGATGGGAAAGCCAAGTGAACAATTCAAACACTTGAAGTCATGTTGAGAGTTTGTGTGTTAGAGTTCAAAGGAAATTGTAATGACCATCTACCACTTATTGAGTTTTCCTACAATAATAATTATCACTCTAGCATATAGATGACACTATTTGAAGCCTTGTATGGGAGGTGATGTAGATCTTTGGTAGGCTAGTTTGAAGATGGTGAAATGGCCTTGATAGGACCTGACTTGGTTGTGGATTCTATATAGAAGGTGAAACTCATAAGAGATAAGTTGAAGATAGCTCTAAGTCCCAAAAAGTCATACTCTAATTTTAAAAGAAGATACCTTGAGTTTAATGTCAATGATTAGGTTTATTAGAATGTGTCACCTATGAAGGGTATAGTCCAGTTTGATAAGAATAGGAAATTGAGCCCTAGGTATATAGGTCCTTATAAAATTCTTAACAGTTTGGTAAGGTGGGTTATGAGTTGGAGTTGCCATTGGAGATGTATGGTTCATCCTGTGTTTCATGTGTCGATGTTGAGGAAGTTTATGGGTGATACATATTCTATAATAACTTTGGACGATGTGAATATTCATGAAAGTTGACCTATAAAGAGCTTCCAATTTATATTCTAGACCGCCATGTGAAGAAGTTGAGGCATAAAAAAGTTGCAACTGTCAAAGTCCTTTGGAGGAATCAACAAGTTGAAAGTGCATCATGAGAAGCGAAAGTGGATATGATGAAACAATACCCTCCTCGCTTTCACTGCATTCAAGCCTAAGGTATTAAGTGTTCTTGCCCCAAAAGTCTTGCATTTCAATTTTTATGTCATTTATGCATATTCACATGTTTATGAGACTGCATTTGAATGATATTTAAAGTACAAGTTTGAAATTTTTATGAAAAAAAAATTTTGAGCTCCATTTTGCATTCATAATGGCTTGTTGCTGTGTCTTTACTCCTTTATAGCGTACGTTTAGCACATTCAGGGATGAATATTTCTAAGGAGGAGATTTTGTAAGGCCTTGCGAGTTAAAAGTACAAAAGTGCAGAAAAAAGAAAGCAGGAAAATTGCAGGACAAAGTATGAGATTGATTTCAAGGCTTGTGAACCAGGTCGGTGAGAATGGAAATTTTGGTCAAGTGTAGGGGTAATTTACAAGGGACTTTTACTATCTATATAATGGAACTATGGACCATATAAGGTGTTCATAGTTTGAGGTGCAAATTCCAGTAGCCAAAGATTGAGGAGCATGCAAAGTACGAGGCCCTTTGCAAGTCATCATTTGGTATATGGATGGGGTCTAAGTTAATGAAAAGAATTTGGGTTTCTCGATCTTTGTTTATGAATAAGCAAGAAAAGTCATGGTTCGTTTTACAAACCATAATATGTGATTGTAGTTGGAGGTCCTGAGTTGGAAAATTTTCCTAAGTGAGGGATAAAATTACAAGGGGTCATGACGACTCATAGAACAAATGACGAACCATAAAAAGGGTTCGTATATTAAGTTTTAGAAGTTGAAAAGTGTAACAAGGACGAAACTTTCCATTTACTATCCGTAAACACGACTCATAGATGGGGTTCCTAGTTTGGCTATGATAGTTTTTAATGAGGGGTATTTTCAATATTTTCCTGCATCCTAATCCTAATACTATGTTATTTTAAGCCTATTTCTCGCCCACATCAGCCATAACTCACCCCATACACTCTCATTCCCTTCTATTCCTAAAATTCTCTCAAATTTCCCTAAGGAAAAATCCACTGAAGGCAAGAAAGGCAAGCTAGGGTTTCCAAGGTTTTTAACCAAATCTCAATCTTTTCTTTGGGTCTCCTAATCAAGGTATGTGGATTTACTTTGTGAAGTTCTTTCCTCCACAAAGCTCAAATACATTCATTAATGTATCTAGTTTTCAAGTAATGATAATTGTATGAAGTTGCATGAACTCTGTTTAAATGTTGATATATGATGTATTTTCAGTCACATGAGTTATATTAAATGTAAATGTATGATATACTACAAGCTTGATGAATATAAGACAAGTCTCATGTTTCCCTATCAAGGGTTTTAAATGATGTTTTGAGTGATTATGGTGGATTGTTTTGAGAATGCTTTTAGTAGATGAGTTTTACCATATTCATGCATAATCTTCTTGAATTTTCATGATTTAAAGCTTACATGTATGATAACGCTCAGGTGTATCCCAACACTAGTGTAGAATACAACGGTCATTGTCAATAAAAGTTACCCAAATAAGGAGTCGAGGTCGATCTCACAGGAAATATTGTTATAATTCACGGTTTGAAGTAAAGGTTGACCGAATTGGTTGTAGGTATGGAAAAAGGCTTAATGAATTAACTAAGTTTGAATTTAAATTAGTAAACTAAAATTAAATTTCTTAGATTTAAAATCAATGAAAGAGAACATGTCAGAGGTATGCATAGTTGAAGATCAACCATGTAAGTGAGACTTGATTCTTGAAAATTTCCACCAATTATATTTGGGTAGGCTAGATTTCTTGTAACCACAATTGCTATTACACCGAGCGTGATGTATCGATGTGAAGTTAAATAAGTCTCACACCCCAAATTACATGCGAAATCCAAATTACCTATGAAATTAACTAGAAATTCTATTTAATACCTTAGTCTATTAAACCCAATTACAGAATCCAATCCAATCAACAAGTACTCATAGCTATTATGCAATCTACCGACTTCAATTCCTCAAAATTATGAAGTAATTAAAGATCTATACATAAACAATGAGTTTGCAACCTCAGACTTTTAACTATAAGTAGTAGAAAACATAAACCCAATCAATTAGTTCACAATTAATCAAGAAATGAAAGACCCATTACAAGATACTCATATTCAATTGCATTGCAAACCCCCAAGCATGAGGGTTTTAGTAACACATGATAAGGGCGAAAGAAATTGTACCATGATGACCATCCATTATTGCAAGCTTGAATTGAAATTAAAAAATGAAAAATATTTGATTATAATTTCTACAGCAAAAGCAAGCACCAAAAGCTTCTCTTTAAAAAACTAAGTACTAAAGAATGTTTAGAATGTCTAAGAGAAAAGTAGAAAATCTCAAATTCTAGAGTGATGGAATTGTTCTTTGAAAATTCCCCGAAAATGCTTTAAATACCCTCCAAATTTATACCCTAAATTATCACTCAACGAGGTTAGTCGGTCATCATTAACATGTTTGGCAATGAGCTGACTTGTGAACCATCGTTGGGTTATCACTTGATTTATCCCCATGCCGTCTCTGTAATATTAGGTGATGGCCTTTGGGCTTGCTGATGTGATTCAGTGATGCGCTGAATGCATACACCAGCACCGATTGTGCCTTAAATCCTTTGACCCTTGCCAGGTTCTGCAATATTTGGTGATGCTCTTTAAGCATGTGGAAGTGATTTGACAATCTGCTAAAATGCCCATTCATCACAAAAATGTGATGTTACTCGATGGTCCATTTGCTACAACTCTAGGCAATGGCCATAGTAATTCGGCGTTGCACAAAATTCCAATGGCAATGCACTGAATTGTAACAACGATGCATTGTTACATCACTTTTTTCACCTTTTTAACCTGTTTTAGTTTGTTTTGGAGTCAAGAAAAAGTTGCGAGACAAAGGTTGGCCAAAGTTACCATAAGTTTCACTAAGAAATCTTTCTTAACATTAGGTCAAATATCTCAGACCATATCTCCCGAAGTATACGAAGTTAAAGGATTCATGGCTTATAAAATTGAAGGCTATGATTCTAGTATATAACACATAAAATTGGGTGTCAAACCGACTTTAGCGTAAAATGTTATGACTATTTTACTATAGACTATCCGAGCAGAAAACTAGGTTGTAAACCGGCTTGGGTCAAGAAAAGTATAAGTTAACAATCCGACATTTTAAGACCCCAAATAGTGAATAAACTAAAGAGAGGGTTCTCATGGAGTTCTTGAGTGATTTAGATATGTTATTAGCGATTTCTATAGTTAAAGTTTGCCCCTGTGCCTAGAAATGTGTTCCTTACACTTTGCAATGGTTTCCCCATCCTATTAGTTGTGTTAGGAGCTATTTTTGGAAGATAGTAAATCATTGTTCTTGATGGTTCTTCTATCTTTACAACTAGTTTGCCAACGTAAAAATCCCTGGGCTCATTTATGATAATTTTTACAAATTTCTACGGATGTTTCATCACATTAAGGCTATATGGCAAATTTATAAATTAATGATCAATTATGAATTGTTTATAGGTGTATATAAGCTGCATGTATATAGTATTTTTGAAGCTTAGGACATAAGGAACAACTTTCATGAAGAAACTTTGGGCGTTCGGACGTTCATCTGAGAGGTATGTTTAGGCTAAGCTTTGTTCCTCCTTTTAGCATGAAATATGAAAAATTCCCGAAATGTCAAACGTGATACTTTACTAATCTATTACTAGAAAGACTTTATGAATTATTTTCATGATGATATTAGGTTTCTAGTCCATTCATTCGATTAAATTGGATATTGATATCTATATATCAATTTATTGGCTTTCCCGACTACATGTCTATGTGCTTGAATTGTTACTCTTCTTTGGGTGGTGTCACTAAAACCAAAGGGAGATTATGAAGGACATTTAGTAGCCATAATTAGTCTTCTTTCCTCGCTAAAACTATATTTGAAGAACTTAAAAAGTCACACATTGATTTTTAATAATCTATAACATAATTCTCCTATTCAAAACGCTAAGGCACTTGATTTTTTAAATACTTTCTTTTACTGGTTATCAAGGAACCAAGTATAAGCATTAAGTAACTCACCTTAAGCTCCTTACGAATATCTTCAGAGTTAAGGTTTCATTTTAAAAGATGAGTCTTGTTTTCAAACTTATTCAAAAGATATATAAGATTCCATGAGTCATGTGTATATGCTACGACGGTGACTATGAAATTATGGGAATGAGAGTACTAATGAGCCAAGATTAGCTAAATTCTTGCTATGGCCTACTATGTGTATTAAATGCTCATATCATACATGACATTTATATATGAACTTCGAGCTATAATCGTAGGTAAGGAACCTATAAGCCCAAATGACTATATATATGTATATTATAAAGATGGCCATAAGTTTACAAATATGATGCTAGTTGGCTACCAAAAATGACCACCATTGCTTGCATTCAGTTGGATATCTCTTGCTACCCAATACTTGAGCATACCACACATATTTGATCATTAGGAGGTTGAGTGTCTATCACGACACAAGCTTAAGGCCTAAACGTGACAGGGCGAATGGAAACCCGAAGGGATCCCAAACAAGCCTCTTAAGCATGCGTAGCACATCCTTAGTTTTGCGGACAAATAAAAGAGTAATAAACATATACCACATAACTTCTATGGGAAACAGGGCTTTGCACTCATGCTATGGGGATGTTATAGGGAAGAGCATAAGCATGAATCACATAGCAAATAAGTCAAAGGGGAGTGTAAGTATGACTAACGCTATGGGGGCATTTAGGGACTTAGGACTTTCATCACATCAATAACATATAAAAAACATAGAAGGGAAAAGGGACTGAGGAAAGTCTTTCATAATAACATGAACATAATATGAGTCAAGCACAATACATAAACATCAATATCCAACAACACCTCTAGTACCAGTGGAATGGGGGCAAACACATCTCCCCGGCTCACCCTCAAAAGATAGAAATCCAAAATAGAAATGTCTTAACAAAGCATGAAAGTAAGTGGATATTTTCCTTAAAATTGAGGACTCGCCAATAATAGTCTTTAAAGGATCCGGCTAGCCACGTGGAGGAGAAGGATGGATAGGAGCTCCGGTCCCTACATGGTTAGATCATGTAGGCAAAATATGCGTTAGTACTTGGAATGTACTAAGTATGCGGGATCGCAATGCAACAAGGGACATAACTCATAGTAATCGAGATGTATAATCATAAATAATAGACGTAGGTTTAATATGACTTGCATGATAAATGCGTTAATGTAAAACATGCATGGAAATAATCAAACTTGCGTAATATATCATACATATGTGGGAGGAGAGCCTAATCAACACATAATACCAAGATAGCAACTACTTGGAATCCTGATTTTAACTCCACATCGAATAAAGGAGTGGTTTACTTGCCAAGGTAAACCGAGCATGACTCCATAAGGTGAGTAACCTGTCCTAGTTGGATTTACTAGTAAAGCCCATTTATGGAAAAAATATAAACCTATGGTGGCATAGTTAAGAGACCATGACTTTATATAAGGACCCCTTGGGCTGAGCCCCACCTTAAGCCTCTTTCGGTACTAGGTCTAGTCCCACGGAATACTTAAAATAATCATAAAATTAATCATAACTTGAATGACTTGTAAAAAAGGACATGTTAACATGGCATGAGTAGCTCGTTCACATACGTGACCCCTACACGTGGGAATATACCTTATACTGGAGGGTAAAAACATAACCTAAACTTAACCCCTTCTAGTAGGCATTGCATTTCACATGAGGGTAGAGATTGTAATATGCTTGACCCCTTTTAGTGAGCTTTAGCTGGTACATGTGGGTAAAATAGTTACTATGCTTGACCCCATCATATAGACATTATTCACTCATAAGAGGTTAGAATATAATCTAAGGGCTCAATATTTTACTTACAAATCAGAGGAACTTTTCATGAGTTCATTGCATGCTTCAAACCAATACTTTATCATAAAATGTTCATCTTTTAATTCATGCAATAATCTTTCATCAACATAAGAATCTTTGTCATGTAAATTTAGGCAAACATGGTAGGTATATGTGCATGTGCTTAAAATCATGCATTTCAAGAGTATAAGAAAAGATAGGAGTAAAATAAATTCATTTAAAAGTTATTCAAAATGTCAAATTTGCCCCTTTTCAAAAACTGGCCAGACTGGTCTACGTGACCCCGTTTATGGTCCATAGACCATTTTATGGGCCGTAGATGGGGTTTAATTTGATAGATGCTTAGAGACCCCCTTCTCTGATTCTCCTTCTATGACACAGTCTATGACTCATAGAAGGTTTTACGGATCATCCGATAAGTTGTAGATCAAACTCTTGAAAGATCTTAATTTTTCATCAAGTCTACCAGGTTCTACGAACACACATATGGGTCGTACTTCATCTTACGAGTCGTAAACCCCTTTGTAAAAACTTTGGTCCCATACACACTTCCTCAACATGGATACATGGAAGACCGCATGGACCATACTTTTCTTTGTAGGCAACTCTAATTCATAGGAAACTTTACCGATTCTCCTCACAATTCTATAAGGTCCCACAAACATGGGCTCAACTTTCCCATCTTGCCAAACTTAACCACACCTTTCATGGATGATATCTTCCAATACTCCCAACCCCTAACATCAAACTCAAGATCTCTCGTTCTTGCATCAAAGTAGGACTTTTGCCTACTTTGAGATGTCTTCACTCTCTCCCTTATCAACCTCACTTTTTAGAAAGCCTCTATGACAAAATCCAGTCCTATTAAGGCATTTTCCCCACATTAAACCACCCAAGCGTGGACCTACATCGCTTTCTATAAAGTTCTTTAAAGAGAGCCATGCCAATGCTAGAGTGATAGCTATTGTTGTAAGCAAACTCAATGAGGGGAAGATGTTCATCCGAACTACCGTTGAACTCTGAAATACAAGCAGTAAGAATATCCTCAAGAGTTTGAATTGTCCTTTCGACTTATCTGTCTGTTTGAGGATGAAAGACCGTACTAAGCTTGACTTTGGTACCAAGGCCCTTTTGGGAGGATCTCCAAAAGTGAGAAGTGAATTGAGCACCATGATCTGAAATAATAGACAATGGTACCCAATGAAAATTAACCAATATAGGGATATATATCTTGCCATAATCTTCAGCACGATATATGGTTTCAATCGGTAGGAAGTGAGACGATTTTGTCATTCTATCAATAATAACCCAAATAGAATCAAAGTTCTTTCTAGTCTTTGGTAACCTAATTACAAAGTCCATGTTTATCTCTTCCCACTTTAAAGTAGGAATTTCTATGTCTTGGGCTAGGCCACATGACCTTTGATGTTCAGTTTTGACTTGTAGGCAGCTGTGTAACCGGCTACGGACTTGGCAATATCTCTTTTCGTACCACCCCACCAATACACCTCCCTCAAGTCTCTATACACCTTTGTAGAACTAGGATGAATAGAGTAGGGAGAATTATGTGCCTCTTGCAAAATCAAATTCCTTAATCCATTAACATTAGGCACACATAACCTACCTTGCTATCTAAGGACACCGTCTCCCCCCTTGGGACAAAACCTACACTTTATCATCCTTCACCGAAGCCTTTAATTCAAACAAGGTAGGATCAAGCCCTTGTTTGGACTTGACCTCTTCAATTAATGAAGATTTGGAACCATCAATGACCTCCATACCTCATTTTCAACTTCATTCAACCTAACCCCCAACCTAGCCAACCAATAAACTTCTTTAACCAATTCCTTATTTCCATCACCAATATGAGATACACTTCCCATATACACCCTACTTAGAGCATCGATCACGACATTAGCCTTGCCGAGATGATAGTGTACACTCATGTCACAAACCTTAATGAGTTCCAAATACCTTCTTTGCCTCAAATTAAGATCACTTTATGTGAACACATATTGGAGTGAATACGTCTACATAAAACCCATACAAATAATGATGCCAAATCTTCAAAGCAAACACCAAGGCCGCTAACTCGATATCATGGGTAGGGTAATTACGTTCATGCACCTTTAATTGCCGAGAGGCATATGCTATGAATTTGCCACTTTGCATCAATACACACCCCAAACCAACCCTTGAAGCATCATAATAAACCATAAACCTTTTTAACCTTTCTGGTAGAGCCAAAATAGGAGCGGATGTAAGCTTGTCCTTCAAAGTTTGAAAACTCTTTTCACATTCATCGGTCCAAACAAAGTTTGCTTCTTTTGAGTCAATTTTGTCAAAGGGGAAGCAATTGAGGAAATACTATTCACAAACCTCCGGTAATACCCTGCTAAGCCTAAGAAACTCTTAATATTCGTTGGAGTCAAGGGCCTACACCAATTTCTTATCACTTTTGTCTTCTTAGGTCCACTCTAATTCCATCACCCGACACCACATGACCTAAGAATGAAACTTCCTTCAACCAAAATTCACATTTATAGAATTTAACGAATAACCTCTCATCCCTCAAAGTTTGCAACACTACCCTCAAATGCTTCATATGCTCTTCTTCAACTCGAGAGTAAATCAAAATATCATCAATGAATACCATAACAAACATGTCAAGGTACAGTTTAAAGACCCTATTCATGAGGTCCAGAAATACTGTTAGAGCATTAGTCAAATCCAAGGACATCACCACGAACTAAAAATGCCCATGTCTTGTTCGAAAGCCCATCTTGGGAATATCACACTCCGTCACCCTCAGTTTGTGGTATTTGAACCAAAGATCAATCTTAGAAAAATGGCTAGCCCCTTGTAGTTGATCAAATAAGTCATCTATCCTTGGCAAGGGATACTTGTTCTTTATTTTGACTTTATTGAGTTGCCAGTAGTCGATGCACATTCTAAGTGAGCCGTCTTTCTTCCTTACAAACAACACTGGTGCACCCCAAGGGGATTTACTACGCCTTATAAAGCCCTTCTCCAGTAAATCTTCCAATTGATCCTTTAACTCCACCGGGGCCATACAGTAAGGAGGAATGGAAATGAGTAGAAATATTAGGGATGAGATCTATACTGAATCTATCTCCTAAATAAGAGGGACACGGACACTGGGTAGTTCATCAGGGAAGACATTAAGAAACTCATTAACAACCAGAACCGACTCAATGGGAAGGACTTTAGACTTAATATCCCAAACCCCAATAAGATGGTAAATGCAACCCTTGTAACTCAATTTTTGGGCCTTAAGACAAGAGATAAACCTACCCTTAACCGCTGAATTATGACCTTCCCACTCAAAGACGGGCTTATTAGGAAATTGGAACTTAACCTTACCAGTCCTACAATAAATGGAAGCATGACATGCATGTGACCAATATATCCCAAGAATAATATCGAAATCCACCATGTCAAGCTCAACAAAATCACAAGGCAACACTTAATGTAATATGGACATGGGATAACCTCTATAGACTCTCCTAGCAATAGTGGACTCACCAATGGGGGTAGACATTTTAAAGGGTTCACACAAAAATTCGGGACACACATGAAACTTGTTAGCAGCGCCCAGATCCATTAAAGCATACACATCATAATCATAAACCTTTAAAATACCAATGACAACATCGGGAACCTCTTCTACTCCTTGTCTTCCTTGAAGGGCATAAAACCTATTGTGACATAGAGCACCCCCCTTGTTACCCTCCTTGTGCCCTTTGATCAACATGAGTACCTTGTCCTCGAGGATGACCATCTTTACCCTTGTTTAGAGCGTAGGGAAAATTAGCAACCTTGTTACCCACTTTTCCACACCCAAAGCAATCATTCGAATCCCTCAAGCATTTGCCACCTTGATTTTTCCCACATCTTGAGCACCTTGGAAAAGACATCCCATCATTGCCACCTTGAGCCTTAGGGTTAGGTATCCTATCAATAGCAAGTCTTCTATTTTGAGAGCTGGAGGATCCTTGGCCTAGGAATTTGTGACCTTGTTTTTAATGACCACCCTTAGCACCTTGGAAACCACCATCATACCGAGCCCTCTTGGACTCCCCACTTTATTCTCCTCTTTAAGTTGCTTTACATAAGCCATGAGCTGAGACAAGTCCATATCACCCACAAGCATAGCGGTGCGATACTCTTCCTTCACCAAGTCAGATACCCCCGACATAAACTTGTTCATCCTTGCGCTGAGAATCGGCAACCAAGTGAGGAGAATATTTTGAGAGCTTGTTCAACTTAAGGGAATACTCCCTCATGCTCATGGATCCTTGCTTGAGATTCATGAATTCCATCATCTTTTCCTCTCTCAATTCAATAGGGAAGAACGATTGAGGAAGGCAACCTTAAATTCCTCCCATAGGAAGAGATCATCATTCTCCCTCTCTAGTTTCCATTGGGTAAACCAAATTTGTGCAATGACCTTGAGTTGATAGGCAGTAAGTTCCACCTTATCCTCAGAACTCATCCCTATAATAGCAAGCACTTTATATATCTCATCAGTGAATTCTTGGGGGTCCTCTTCCGTTTTGGAGCTATGGAACTCCAAAAGGTTCATCATTGTGAAATCCCTCACTCTTGAAGCCGAGGTGGGCGCATGAGGAGCTTAGGCTCCTTGTTTCATTTGGTTGGTCATGGCTTATGCCAACATGGAAATAATATTTCGGTACTCGGACTATGTGACCCCTTCTTCTTAAGGAGCTCGAGGAGCCGGATGGACTGGACCCTCCTCGGGTATGAAAGCTCTTTGTGCCATTCTCCTTGGTGACATGATCTAAAATAGAAAAAGACCATCCATTAGGGAAAGGAAACCTTAATTTAAATCTAAAGCACGACATAGATCATGAAGAAATGAACGATTTCTTAAAACGCCTCATTGCCTCTATTCATAGTTGTGGTGCACTTCACAACCATGAATAATACTCAACTTGACACAGAGTGTTATTTTTTGAGAACTATTAACAAACCTAATGCTCTAATAACAAGCTTGTCACGGCCCAAGCTTAGGGCCTAGACGTGACATGGCGGATAGAAACTCGAAAGGATCCCAAACAATCTTCTTAAGCATGCATAGCACATCCTTGGTTTTGTAGAGACATAAAGCAGTAATAAACATATAGCACATAATTTATAAGAGAAATGAGGCTTTGGAATCACGCTATGGGGTTGATACAGGGAAGAGGATAAGCATGAATCGCGTAAAAAATAAGTCTAAAGGGCGTGTAAGTATGACTCACGCTATGGGGGCATTTAGGGACTTAGGACTTCCATCACATGAATAACATACAAAAAACATAGAAGAGAAAAGGATATAAGGGAAGTATTTCATAATAAGATGAACATAATATGAGTTAAGCTCGATATCTAAACATCCATATCAAACAACACCTCTAGTACAAGTGGAACGGGGGCCAAGACATCTCCCACGCTCACCCTCAAAAGTTAGAAATCCATAATAGACATGTCTTAACAAAGCATGAAAGTAAGTGGATGCTGTCCCCGAAATAGAGGACTCACCGATAATAGTCTTCAAAGGATTTGTATGCATTAGTACCTGGAATGTACTAAGTATATAGGGTGCAATACAACAAGGGACAGAAGTCATAGTAATCAAGATGCATAATCATAAACAATAGACCATGGTTCAATATGATTTGGATGATAAATGCGTTAATGTGAATCATGCATGGAAACAATCTAACTTTCATATTATATCATATATATGTCAGAGGAGACCCTAATCGACATATATGACAAAGAGAGCTACTACTTGGAATCCTGATGTTCACTTGACATCGAATAAAGGGAAGGTCTGCTTGCCAAGGTAAACCAAGCACCCTGCAATTTTAGTAACTTGTCCTACTTGGATCCACTCATTAAGCCCATTTAATGAAAATAATATAAACCTATGGTGTCACATAGTTAAGAGACCAAGACTTTATATAAGGACCCCTTCGGTCGAGCCCCCACCTTATTCCACTTTCGATATTAGGTCTAGTCCCACGAAATACTTGAAATAATCGTAAATTTAATCATAACTTGAATGACTTGTAAAAAGGGATATGTTAACATGGTATGAGTAGCTCATTCACATACTTGAGGCCTATACTTGAGCATATACGTTATACTAGAGGGTGAAAACATTACATAAATTTGACCCCTTCTAGTAGGCATTGCATTTCACATGAGGGTGGAGATTATAATATGCTTGACCCTTTCTAGTGAGCTTTACTTGGTACTTGTGGGTAAAATAGTTACCATGCTTGACCACATTATGTAGACATTATTCACTCACAAGAGGGTAGAAAATAGTTTTAGGTCTCAATATTTTACTTACAAATTATAGGAACTTTTTAGGAGTTCAATACATCCTTAGGAGCCCATAATTTATCATAACATGCTTGTTTTGTAATTCATGCAATAATCATTCATCAACATAAGAATCTTTGTCATGTAAATTTAGTCAAACATAGTGGATATATGTGCATGTGCTTAAAATCATGTATTTCAAATGTATAAGACAAGAGAGGGGTAAAATCAATTCATTTTAAAGTTATTCAAATCAACCCACCATCATAGTAGTAAAACCCTCATTTTTGGGTATCATGAAATCCAACTAAGATTCACAAGTTTTTTCATAGATTTTCCTAGCATCATAGAGTACATAGTCTTAATATCCTAAAATCCATCACAATGTCAAACCCTAAGGATATTTAAGCATAATAAAACCATTACTTGAAGAACTCAAATAGGCATCTTGTTATGATGCATAATAACATCATCATATGCAAGAGTTCATAAATACCCATAAAAGTCCATTGATTTCATGTAGTTGGAGAAAAAGAATGGGGTGACTTGTGGGAAGGAAGGTTCCCACAATCCAAACCACATACCTTAGTGTAGGAGCTGTAAAAACCTTTGAAAACAATGAGAGATTTGGAACCCTAGATTGCACCTTCTTCTTGAAGCCTTGAGGAAACTTGAGAGTGTTTTAAGACTTAGGGGACTTTGAATAAGGAGGAAATGAGAGAAATTAGGGTTAAAAGGATGATAAAGGGTTCTTTGAAGGTCAAAACGACGTAGTATTGGCATTAGACAACAGGAAAGGTTGAATTTGCCCCCTTTTAAAAACTGGACGGATAGGTCTACGAGGCCCCATTTATGGACCGTAGACCATTCCACAGGCCGTAGATGGGGTTTTGTCTAATAGACTCTCAGAGATCCACTTTTTTAATTCTCTCTCTATGACATGGTCTACGACTCGTAGAAGGTTTTACGGGTCATCTCATAAGTCATAGATCAAACTCCTAAAAGATCCCAATTTTTCATCAAGTCTGCCCAGGTTATACGAACCCATATACCGGTCGTACTTCATCTTACGAGCCATAAACCCCTTCATAAAAACTAACAGTTCAAGTTTTCCTAAGCTTACCTTCTTGCACCTTTCATACTCCCCATAGGTGGGGTCTTACAATATCTCCCCCTTGGGAACATTTGTCCCCAATGTGCTAATGCAAGATCTAAGGAATAGATTCATGCACCATATGCCAATGCATCATATACAAAAATAAAACACATGTACCATTTAAAATCTTCAAAACCATGTTTCAAATAGTACTTATATTGCAACCTTAAAATCATATAAACATGCATAAATTTCATGAGAATGGTATACAAGGAAAGAAGGTCCGAAGATAGGAAAACTTTATTACCTCAAGCTTGATTAGAATGGAAGAGATTAGGATATCGCTTCTTCATATTGGCTTTGTCTTTCCATGTGGCACTTTTGACTTGTTGATTCCTCCAATGGACTTTGATGGACGCCATAACTTTTTTTTCTTAACCTCTTCACTTGCCTATATAATATCTCCACTGGGACTTCCTCATGATTTAAGTTGTCCTCTACAACACCCACAACATCCAAAGGCCTTATAGTACTTCGGTCCCCTACATACTTCCTCAACATGGACACATGGAAGACTGGATGAACCATACTCATCTCTGTAGACATCTCTAATTCGTAGGCAACTTTACCAATTCTTTGCACAATTTTATAAGGCCCCATAAACCTTGGGCTCAACTTTCCCTCCTTGCAAAACTGAACCACACCCTTCATGGGTGAGACCATTAAATACACCCAATCCATAACATCAAATTCAAGATCTCTCCTACTTTGAGCCATCTTCAATCTCTCCCTTATCAACCTCACTTTTTACAAAGCCTCCATGACCAAATCCGATCCTATTAAGGCATCTTCCCCCACATCAAACCACCCAATAAGGGACCTACATCACCTACCATAAAGTGCTTCAAAGGGAGCCACGTAATGCTAGAGTGATAGCTATTGTTGTATGCAAACTCAATGAGGGGAAGATGTTCATCCCAACTACCATTGAACTCCAAAATACATGCCCTAAGCATATCCTCAAGAGTTTGAATTGTTCTTTAAGCTTGACCATCCATTTGAGGATGACAAGCCGTACTAAGCTTGACTTTGGTACCAAGGCCCTTTATGAGGGATCTCCCAAAGTGAGAAGTGTAGCACCACGATTCATAATGATAGACAACGGTACCTGATGTACCAAGACCCATGGGCATTTTCAATGCGATGTTAGTTAGTTTTATGTGTTTTTGTGTTTATATTTCAAAGATTACAGGTTGGCCTTGATTTTGGGAAAAAGTGCAGAAGTTGATGATTTTTGTTGTAGTAAGAGACCCTTTACGGGTCATAGATCATTCTATGGGTCATAGGGTGGTTTCGTGAATAATTCCAGTGAGGGTGTATTTTTTAAATTTTATTCTACGAACATGCAGATGAGCCGTAAAAGGTTTTACGAGCTCTAGATGATGGTTCGTGCCTGAGGATAAGAGATTGGGACTCTCTGAAGTTCATCAAACAAAAACCCTTTATAGGTCATAAATCACTTTACGAGTCATAGAGGGGTGTCATAGAGTTGAAATCCAAATTTCTAGCAACTGAGTACAAGACACCAATTATGGGCCCTGGAATGCAATACGCCCGTAAACCCCTTTCGTATGTCGTGCCGACCAGTTATCCTATTTCAGTTAGGACTTGTATTTTTCTTATTATAAATAGGTATTTTTGGTTATTTTTCAAGAGATATGATAGTTTTTGCCATGTTTTCATCTAGTGTTGAGAGAAATCAGTAGAAAAAGAGAGAAAATCGTGAGATCACTTTAGAGTCTTTGAGAACACTTGTTTTTGAATTTCATCTTTAAGCTTGTGATTCTTATTCAAGTTGGATTTTCTTGTTCTTAATTTTATTGTGCAAGTGTTCAATTATGTTTTCTAAATCCACAATTCTTGCATCTACGCAAAGAATGAGTAGTTAAATCCACAACCAGGGTTGTGGGAACCATGAAGAACTAACAAAATAAAACTGGACAATTCATAATTCTTGAAAGGTGCATATGCAAGTATTAAATAACTCTTTCTATTTTGCATGTTTTCTGATGGTGGCCAACATTAGAACCCGCCTAGTGTTACTGACTGGACCAAGGTAGTAATGAATAGGAAATGAGATTAATTAATAGGAATAGATTGATCTGTTCTCGTCTAATCAACCAAATTGGGCTAAGGGGAGGTTGTACTGGGACTAATAGGTAAGGGTTAGTAATGCACACCATAGAGATGGGCCAGGTCTCATAGTAAAATTCACTTCTCACCTTTGACCAAAGGGCTTGGTTATCCTGCATGTTATACGCTAGAAATGAATTAGGTTACCCTGTGATACTGAATTGAGGAATCATGGGGAATACAATACCCTAATTTCTCTCCATATTGACTTCTCTCTTGTGTTACTTAGTTTATTTGTAGTTTTCATTGATTATTGCAAGAATCCTCCCTTTCGAGGAAGTAAGTTGATTAACTATTCAAAATACGATCATTGAATTCTCTTGACTCTACATATTCCCTGTGGGTTCGACCCTAACCTTTGTAAGGTTCTATTTCTTGACAGCAACTGCTTTATCCTCTAAAAAGGAGGTGTAACTTAGTTGACATCAAGATTTTGGAACTATTCCGGGGAATACAGTTAGACTTAGTGAATTCATAAGTAATTCGGGTGTTAATCCTTAATTCCTCTATTTTACTTTTGTTTGTTATTTTTGTTCTTTTTCATAGTGTAAGTGTAGTGTATGTCCAACACCCGGAGTCAAGGAAATCTTGTAACTCCATTTGACCCAAAGATCCACAAAAGGTTGAGGAGAATGTCCAATACAATGCCAATAACGCGGCTAATCTAGTTCTGAACAAGAATAACAATAATGATGTAGGGAATGAGAACCCACCTCCATTGGAGGACATTGCTCCACAGTCTCAGGATTTCAGTGCCAATGCTTACAAGTGGAATTAATATAGGTTGAATCCCATTGCTATGGAGGTGACTGGAGCTATTATGTTTCTACCACTACTAGTAGCCATAAAGTTCATAGTCTCAAGTGAGTTACTTTAGATGCTGCAGAACTGTGGGCTATTTGGGGGCTTACAATCGGAAGATCCTCATAGCCACGTTAACAGTGTGGTATTCGTCTGCAAGAGTGTAATGGGAACATAAAATCTATCTATGGATGCCGTGGGACTTCGAGTATTCCCATTTTCTAATTACAGGCAATGCAACATTATGGCTATCTGAACTCCCACAGAGTTTGATCACCAGTTCAGCAAACTTGCAAAAGCGCTTTCTATAGAGGTACTTCCCTAGATCGAAGAAGCTCAAATTGAAGGACCAGATCAACAATTTTGAGCAACTTTTGGATGATTCAATCTGTACTACGTGGGAGCAGTTTACCAAATATTTGAGAAGTGTCCCAGAACATAAGATAGTAGACAGTGTCTTGGTGGAGATCTTTTATCATGCCCTTGATGAGAACAGCCAAGCCTGTGTTGACACTATCATGGGGGTATGTTCTTAAATCAACTATTTTCAAGGATGGCGGAGCGAATAGAAAGAGTGGTCAAGACTAATCGTGCATAGGGGAAAAGAGATAGAGAATCCACTAAAAGTTCATGTGCTTTCATTGTGGGTCTAGATCAAGCCAGAATAAACGAAGAAATCATGGAATAGCTTGCCCAGATTCACACAAGTATAGAGGTGCTGATAAAGCAGAACCAAGAGTGAGTAAATGCTGTGGTTAATTAACCTCCATGTGCACACATGTATGATAAGCAATATTATGATGAGGATGCATGTTTTGTTGCTGATCAAATGGAGGGTTTCCGGACCAACGCCCAAGGGTCCAATCAGGACTATTAGCGCCAAGGTCATGGAAACGAAGGTTAAAACTTTAACAGAGATAGAGCTTAAAGGGACAACCGTGGAGGTTACTATGATACAAACAGGGGTCCAGATAGATGTAGATTGGGGCCGCAAAGAAGCCTTCAAAAATGGTCCTTACGTGCCACCACATAACCGCAAATACGTGCAAGCAATTCTAGAATTGATGAGATGTTTGATCGCCTGTTGAAGAAAGCTGATACATAGTTAGAGACTCTAAGGGGCATGAAATCAGAGACTTCTAGTATAAATCAGAAGATTGAGTCTCACTCTATGGCTATTAAACAACTTGAACAACAGTTTGGTCAAGTGTCGATTCAACTTAATTTGCAACAAAGGGGTACACTGCGTAGCAACATAGTATAGAATCTTAAAAATTCAAGGCTATGTATGGCGATTACTACTAGGGGTGGCAAGAGCACCATTGATCCTCCCATGCCAACTGATGAGGAAAATGCTCGAGAGGAGATGGTCGCAGCCAAGGATGTAGCTAAAGGAGATGATTGTGGTAAGTATGGGGTAAGTGAAACTGCTGATATGCCATAGAAGTTAAAGCCCATTCAAAGGCCTCTTCTTCTATTCCCTCAAAGAATAAAAAGTAGATAGGAGGAAGGCAAATTCAAGCACTTTCTCTCCATTCTTAAAGAACTCTCATCAATATTCCTCTCATTGAGGCATTGGCAAAGATGCCAGGGTATGCGAATTACATGAAGGACCTGGTCACTAAAAATGCACTATGAGTTAGGAGCTCTCTTAAGAGCTTCAACATTGTAGTCCTATTTCTATGAGGTCCTTGGCTTAGAAGCGAGAAGATCCAACTTCTTTCACCATACCCTGCACTATTGGAAACGTGGAGTTTGCAAGGGCACTATTTGATCTAGGTGCTAGTATTAATCTAATGCCCCTTGCAATCTACAAGAAGCTTTGATTGGGAGCCCCTTCTCTAATGAGTATGCGGTTGTTGATGGCAGATCACATGGTGAAGAAGCCTGTGGGGATATTGTACGATGTGCTAGTCAAAGTTGAGAAGTTCATATTCCCCGTAGACTTTGTCATCCTAGATTTCGAGGTCGACTTCGACATCCCAATTATCTTGGGAAGACCATTCTTAGCCATTGGGCGGGCGCTAGTGGATATGGAAGCCGATCAACTCAAGTTTAGACTGAACGCTGAATAAGTCATCCTCAATATATGTTAGTACATGAAACGTCCAGATGATTTAAAGAATGAAGTCTGGGCAATTGGTGAAGTTTGAGTAATCAATTTGTCCAAGTTGTGCCACAACATTAAATCAGGCGCTACTTGGGAGGAAACCCAAGATCTTTGATGTAATAGCGTAGTTATGGGTTTATTTTCAGCTTTTGGACTCATAGGTAGTTTATTTTCTTGTATTTTTATTGTAATTTCAGACATTAGGCTGGTTGCATATAGGGTAACAGTGTAGTTCTAGGAAGAATATGCAGGTACACGGCCAAGTCAACCATTGTTGGCTGAAAATAGCAACAGAAGAGTCTCTACAACTGGTTCTACGGGCCGTAAAACACTTTATGACCTATACACCATCTCGTAGAGATTTCCAATGAGCAAAAAAATTGTGCATTATGGTTCACGAGCGAACTTTACAATCTGTAGATCAAATTGCAGGTCCTAAATGGGGCACATGGACATTAGGTAAGTTCCCTGAAAATTTTCTAAGTGTTGAGGGTTCTACGACCAACTCTATAAGTCGTAAAACACTTTTCGACTCGTAGACTGGTCTGTGTAACCTAGTCCTGAAATCTACGGTTCAAATGTTCTAGAAACCATAGGCTACAAGTTGTGAAACACTCTACGGCTCGTAATCGGGTTTTTGTAGAGTCCAGCCCCATTAACGTTTTAGTTGACTCAATCAAGGTATAAATATTGGGGTTCAAGCATGACCCCATTCTTAGCCTAAATTACAAAATAACCCGACCAAACCCTCTTCCCCCGTGAATTCGACTATCGATGGCAGCCGTACACCTATTTCCGGCAAGTTTCTAGTGACCTATGGTTTAGTGCTTGTTCAACTCTTTCATTTTCTTATACTCAATGACACATCTTGGTAAGTTTTTGGTTACTTTAAAACCTTTAATTTTCCTTGTTTTGTATGATTGAATTAGACAATGTGTTGGGAATGGTGGTTTAGCCACGAAATCTATGTTTGAATAATGTGTTTAATTGAATTTGGGTTGCCCATATATGCGTGCTTGTCTAAATTTGGAATTAGGTACTTATGCCTTGTTTGAATGCTTTGAATAGTTGTTTCTGCCTATTGATCCACTCACGACGTGTGATTAAATGATTTTGTTTGTGAATAGGCGGGTGATGATATAGGTGCATAATCTTGTTGAAACCAATCATACGTGGTTGACATTGTAGGGTAAATATGCTTAAGCACTATTGATGGGGTATATGTGCGTAGAAAATGTTGGGGGTAATTGTTATGGTTTGGGAATCATGCTGTTGTATGCATTTTTGCTTTAATGCTGATAGGATAATATTGTGATGGGCTTAGAAACTCAGGTTACTAAGTCTTTTTGCTTACGAGTGGATTTCATGGCTCGTGGATCATTCCACGAGTCATAATTGACCCTCATGCGATATTCCAGAAACTTAAAGTTTTTGAGTCTCAATCAGACGAGACCTTTTACGAATCGTGGTCCACTTTACAGCTCGTAGATAGGTCTTGTAGATTCCTTCCTGGAATAGATTCACTTACTGGAATTCTCTACGACTCAGTCTACGACTCGTAAGCCCTTTTATGAGTCATACCTGGTCTCATAGACTTTTTTTAGTACCATAAATTATTTAAACCCCTGTTTTGTAAAAGCTCTTTATGGCTCGTAATATCAACTACGGCTCGTAAAGATACTTTCATAGAAATCTTCTTGAACCAGATTCAAATTGTCTTTGCATTAGAATTTGTGATTTGTGGGGCTAACCATAATGCATATATGTTCATGTTTCAGGTACTATAGCCCCTAAAGACAAACCAGATGGGATCAGGGCTCTATAGAGGATGCTCAGAGATGAGCCTTCAGATGATAAGCAGGTCCTTACTTAGAGTGGATCAATAGAAGAGCTTGGAGTTACTCTCGACCTAGAGGCAGATCAACTATAGACTACAACTTCTGCTACGGCTTGGCAGACTCAGGCTCTCATTATACGCACTCTCCAGTCTGATAAGGGAGGCAATGACGAGAGCAATTCTATATAGATGACTCCATCTAGAGAGGAGTGAAGCCATATAGCAGGCTCTGAGGATGGGTCCAAGACAAAGTCTTCTACATTACCTCGATCAGCACCTCTAGAAGCCCTTACTAGTCAGTGGTGCATCAAGGGCATGCAGGAGATATATACGGAGGGAGTACAACCGACAGAGCGGGGCAAGCCAGCCTGCTCCATCTATGACGATCCCCGAGTAATCTTAGACAAACTCGACAGTTTCCCTGGTCTCTAGGACACGATGACTTGGTACGGACTCCAGTGGCTCACATGTTCACTTGGATAATACTCCCTGACCATGGTTAGGGCGTTTTATGCTTCTTATGCAGCCACAATTCAGAGCACTCTTCCTAAGGGGAAGAAACCCCTCGCTCAGCTCAGACTGATCGAGAAAAGAGTGAGGGGCTGGCAAGTGGATATATCGGAGGCCCCCATCCACTAGATATTGTTTGGACAAGAGTTCCTTGTCCCCAGATCTACCATAGAGTTTCACTATAGGGTCGGGCAAACGAGGGATCCTCTGGTTATGAGAGATCCAAAGCGACGTGCAACTTTGATGAGATAGGCGGCCAGTTTTATTTTTGATCAGGGTCCGGAACCTGTATGGATCACCACTCACTCGGAGCCTATCGTCAAGGATTCATTTAATTTCCCTGCCAAATTCTAGTGGGTGGTTGTTCGTTCAAGCATCTGGCTTACACTTGCTAATAATACGTTGATGCCAGAGCGTGCAGGTTTGGTTGCCAGCATCTTAGTTGGCTATGATATTGATTGGGTCGCCTCATAGCCAAGCAGATTCACGATGCCGCACTAAAGAGGTCCACCTCCATCCCATTCCCGTGCTTGATGTACAGGCTCTGTCTAGAGTCGAGGCTGGTGATTTTGCACCAGCTAGACCAGTTGTTTGAGGCCCAGTGGACATTAGATCCCAGCCTGATCAAGGCTGAAGAAAACCCGGTGGCACTCTGGCAAGCACAAACTCCACCTATGCCTGAGATGTTCGCCCCAGCGCCACCGCCTGAGGGTTCATAGACTTCCACTGCCACTACTGTTGCTACTGAGAAGAGGCCCTCACAGCCTGAGACAGATGAGGAGAGGGGGCCTACAACTTCTATTCCTGTACCACTGGCCGCATCATCTCAGTCTACTTCAACGGGTATGGTATACGTGTCCACCGTATCTATACAAGCCTTGGCACGAAGGTTATCACATGCTAAGTCAAATTTGACTCAGCTTGTTCATCAGATCGCGCCATGGGTCTGCCAGGACACTTTAGACTCAAAGGGTCAGATACAGGCATTCGTGCTCGCTATTATTCAGGACCATATCTCTACCGTGGATGCTTGCATTAATCCCTTCGATGAGAGGCTACAATGGAGATTGAGCGAGGACCAACTATGAGACTTGTTGGCTATTTAGACAGAGATCCAACAACTCTGAGCTGACATGACAACACTCGTTGCACCAGTTGTACTACCAACAACTATACCTCCGGTGCCAGTGGTTGATATATTTGCTCCCAATGAGCCCATTCAGTCTTCTTACAGGAAGAGACCTCACACATAGGATGATGATTCAAATGAGATATGCTTACGCGCGAGGCTCATAGAGAAAGAGGAGCTTGAGCTTCTCTTGAGGAGATCGAGATAGGAGGAGGAGAGACAACAAGAATGAGAGCGTGAGTGTATGCGCGGTACTGGCCCCTCCGGACAGAGTACTACTACTGAGCAAACTACCCATAGGAGGAGGGTGGCCCGACTAAGCCACACATAGGCACTTGGGTGCCCAAGTATGTTTTTGACCCCTATTTGTTTTACTTTGCTTTGATTTTGAGCATTGGGGACAATGCACATCTTTTTTGATGGGGTCCGGTTAGTTATGTTCCTTAGTGAAGTTCGAGTAGCTTGGGTCCATAACTACCCCATTTTTTATCTCGGGGTTTTCTTACCAGTGTTCTTTTTCCCCGTGGATATTTAATATCTATTGAACTAGCGTGTTTAGGATGTTTAGATAGTATTTATAGCATATAGTACTAATACTTGTGGCATATAGCATGTTTTGTTGTGTTCTATTTGGAAAATGATGCCCACCAAAAATTTATTTTGATTAATAGTTAGATAGCAAGCATGCTTATCTAGGTGTGTGACAATGTTTGTTCTGATAAGTGAGGATAAATTGGGATATGAAGCATGATCTAAGATTCTTTTGTTGATGATGTATGCAGTGCAATGTGATTGTGAGCTTAATTTGCTAGATTCCTATATTTTGTCCTAATTCAGAACTTACTTATTGCTCTATATTAGATGGTAGATTAATTGGATTAGGAAAGGATCTTAGCCCATTGTTCTTAATAGTCCACTTAGCCTAAAATAACCAACAAAAACTATGATATATCCCTTGTTCCTAATGTTTGAGCCTTACATGTACCTATTCTTTGGAAATAGCTGGTTAACCTAGCCTTGTTAGTGGTAAAATCCTAAAATTGGCCCTGGTCCTTCCTTGAGCATTGTGCACCTTGACTGAGGAAAAAAGCCTAAGTTAAGCGTGGCTACAAAAAGTGGCCCTGTTTCTAAGGACAGATATTATGCACCTCATCATACACAAAAAGCGTAAGTTGAGGGTGGTTGGTGTAACGGTGAACCATAAAAATGAAGGAGGTGAATTAGTGATATAGAGAAATCATGTACTAGTTGCAAGAAAAACAAGTGATGCCTGAGTTGTGAGCTAAAAAGCAAAGTGAAGTGTAGAAATAAGGCATAAAAGCTAAAACAATGAGAAGAAAACACCAAAAAAAGCTTGAAAATAGGGAAAAGGAGAATAAGGTCAAAATAACAGAGTTGGTAAGGGAAAGTGTAGAAACATACTTTGTCAAGGAGGGCCTTTAGTCACTATGTTCCCATAATATCATACCAAAGACCCCTAAGCCAACGTTACAAGCCTAGAAAGTCCTAAAGTTATCCTAGTCTAGTTAGTTGAAAGTCTTAATCATGAGTATAGGGGCAAGCCTATGGTATTAAGCATGATGCATAAATATCTTTTGTGAGAGTGAGTGATTTGGGCATAGTCCCAAGGTTATACATGAAAACATTATTGAGTGTCAGATATGGGACTTCTTTCTGTCAGGGCACTCGCATAGCATTGTTAGCACTAGACTTTTTTAGTAATTGTGAATTGTTGATAATACCTCTCTTGTCATAGTTGTGTTGTCACATGCACCAGTTTGTATTGGTTGTTTAGATAGCTTTCTGATCTTGTTTTAAAAAGTTGGTGCGGATACTGAGCTTGAGATTTATGTGATGTATGGGCTTGAGGCTTGTGTGTTACAACATGGCATGATGTATGCCATGTTATCACAATTTTCTCTCTAGATTTATGTGATGTATGCCATGGGATTGAGTCCGTCACATGAGGACAAGTAACAATTTTAAGTTGAGGGTGTTGAGGTGCTACCAAAATACAACACTTTTGATGCTTAAAACATGGAACTTTGTGTGTTTTCAATGTGATGTTAGTTGGTTTTATGTGTTTTTGTGTTTATATTTGCATGATAACAGGTTGGCCTTGATTTTCTGAAAAAGTGCAGAAGTTGGTGATTTTTGTTATTATACGAGACCCTTTACAAGCCATAGATCGTTGTACGGGCCATAGGGTGGTTTCGTGAACAATTCTAGTGAGGGGCTATTTTCTGAAGTTTATTCTATGAACATACAGATGAGCCGTAGAAGGTTTTACGAGCCGTAGATGATAGTTCGTGCCCTGAGGATCAGCAATTCGGACTTTCTGAAGTTAATCCGATGAAACCCCTTTATGAGTCATAAATCACTTTACAAGTCATAGAGGGGTGTTCTAGAGTTGAAGTCCAAATTTCCAACAGCTAAGTACAAGACCTCGTTTATGGGTCGTGGAATGCAATACGGCCCCGTAAACCCCTTTCGAATGACGTGCCGACCAGTTATCCTATTTCAGTTAGGACTTGTATTTTACCTATTATAAATAGGTTTTTAGGTTAATTTTTGAGAGAGTCGACAGTTTTTGCTAAGTTTTCATATAGTACTCAGAGAACTCAGTAGAAAAAGAGAGAAAATTGTGAGATCAATTTAGAGAGTCTTTGAGAACACTTGTCTTTCAATTTCATCTTTAAGCTTGTGATTTTTATTGAAGTTGGATTTGCTTGTTCTTAATTCTATTGTGTAAGTGTTCAATTATGTTTTTTCAATCCATAATTCTTGCCTTTACGCAAAGCATGAGTAGCTAAATCCGCAACTAGGGTTATGGGTACTATGAAGAACTAACAAAGTAAAACAGGATATTTCATAATTCTTGAAAAGTGTATATGCATGTATTAATTAACCCTCTTCGTTTTGCATGTTTTCTAATGGTGGCGAAGATTATAACTCTCCTAGTGTTACTGACTGGACCACGTTAGTAATGAATAGGGAAAGAAATTAATTAGCAGGATTCGAATGATGTGTTCTCGTCTAATCAACCCAACTGGGCTAAGGAGAGGTTGTATTGGAACTAATAAGTAAGGGTTAGTAATGCACACTATGGAGATGGGTGAAGTCGCATAGTGAAATTCACCTCTCACCTTTGATCAAAGGGCTTAGTGAACATAACTTACCGTCTTGCATGCTATACACTAGAAAAACATTAGGTTATCCGATGATACTGAGTTCGGCTATCACAGGGAACACATACCCTAGTTTCTCTTCATATTGATTTCTCCCTTGTGTTAGTTTATTTGTAGTTTTCATCATTATTACAAGACCCCCCCTTTAGGGAAGTAAGTCAGTTAACTATTCAAATTGTGATCATTGAATTCGCTTGAGTCTACGTATTCCCTGTGGATTTGACCCTAGTCTTTGTTAGGTTCTATTTCCTAAGAGCGACCGCTTTATCTTCTAAAAAGGAGGTGTAACTTGGGTGACATTAATACCCCATGCAACTTAACCAACTCATGGATATTTATCTTGGCATAATCTTCAACACCAAATGTGGTTTTAACCGGTAGGAAGTGAGCCAATTTTGTCATTCTATCAACAATAACTCAAATAGAATCAAAGTGTTTTTTAGTCTTTGGTAACCCAATCACAAAATTCATGATGATTTCTTCCCACCCCCAAGTAGGAATTTCTATGTCTTGGGCTAGGCCACCCGACCTTTGATGTTCGGTTTGACTAGATGGCACTTGTGACAACCGGCTACGAACTTTGCAATATCTCTATTCATGCCACCCAAGCAATACACCTCTTTCAAGTCTTTATACATCTTCATAGAACCGGGATAAATAGAGTAGGGCGAATTATATGCCTCTTGCAAAATCAAATTCCTTAACCCATCAACATTAGGAACATATAACCTACCTTGCTATCAAAGGACAACATCTCCTCCTTGGGACAAAACCTCCACTTTACCATCCTTCATCAAAGCCTTTATATCAAGGAAGGCAGGATCAAGGTCTTGTTGGGACTTGACCTCTTCAATTAATGAAGATTTGGAACCATCAATGACCTCCACACCTCCCTTTTAAACTTCATTCAACCTAACCCCAACCTAACCAACCAATGAACTTCTCTAACCAATTCCGTATTCCAACCACCTTCTTTGCCTCAAATTAAGATCCCTTTATGTGAACATATATTGGAGACTATTATGGTCGGTGAATACGTCTACATGAAGCGCATATAGATAATGACGCCAAATTTTCAAAGCATACACCACGACTACTAACTCGAGATCATGGATGGGATAATTATGTTCACGCACCTTTAGTTGTCGAGAGGCATATGCTATTACTTTTGCATTTTGCATCAATACACACCCTTAACCAACCCTCGAAGAATCGCAATAAAGCACAAACCCTTCTTACGCTTCCGGTAGAGCCAAAATAGGAGCAGATATAAGATTGTCCTTCAAAGTTTGAAATGTTTTTCACATTTATCGGTCCAAACAAATTTTGCCTTCTTTTCAGTCAATTTTTTCAAAGAGGAAGCAATTTAGGAAAAACTACTCACAAACCTCTGAGAATACCCTGCTAAGCCTAAGAAACTCCTAATATCTGTAGGAGTCAAGGGCCTAGGCCAATTTCTTATCACTTCCATCGTCGTAGGATCCACTTAATTCCATCACCCGACACAACATGCCCTGGTAATGCAACTTCCTTCAACCGAAATTCACATTTATCGAATTTAATGAACAACCTCTCATCCCTCAAAGTTTGCAACATTACCCTCAAATGCTTCACAGGCTCTTCTTCACCCTGGGAGTAAACAAAAATATCATTAATGAATACCACAACAAACATGTCAAGGTAGGGTTTAAAGACCCTATTCATGAGGTCCATAAATATCACCGAAGCATCAGCAAACCAAAGGACATCACCACAAACTCAAAAGGCCCAAATCTTCTTCAGAAAGCTATTTTGGGAATATCATACTCCCTCACCCTCATTTGGTGGTATTCGGAATGAAGATGAATCATAGAAAAATGACTAGCCCCTTGTAGTTGATCAAGTACGCCATTTATCCTTGGTAAGGGATACTTGTTCTTTATTGTGACCTTATTGAGTTACCGGTAGTCGATTCACATTCTAAGTGAGCTATCTTTTTTCCTTACAAATAACACTGGTGCACCCCAAGGGGATTTACTAGGCCTTATAAAATACTTCTCGAATAAATCATTTAATTGATCCTTTAACTCCTTAATCTCAACTGGGGCCATATGATTAGGAGGAATGGAAATGGGTTGAGTATCGTGGAGGATATCTATATCGAAATCTATCTCCCTTTCGGGAGGGACAACGAGAAGTTCATCATGGAAGATATCAAGAAACTCATTAACAACCAGAACTGACTTGATAGGAGTGACTTTATACTCAATATCCCAAACCCTAATAAGATAGTAAATGCAACCCTTGGAAATCAATTTTTGGCCCTAAGACAAGAGATAAACCTACCCTTAACCACCGAATTATGACTTTCCCACTAAAAAATGGGATCATTAGGAAAATGGAACTTAAACTTACGAATCCTACAATCAATGGAAGCATGATATGCATGTAACCAATCCATCCAAAGAATAATATCAAAACCCACCATATCAATCACCAAAATCACAAGGTAACACTTTATGCAATATGGACACGGGACAACCTTTATAAACTCTCCTAGCAACAATGGACTCACCAATGGGGGTAGACACTTCAAAGGTTTCACACAACAATTCGGGACACACATGAAGCTTGTTAGAAACAAAAGAAGTAATAAAGGAAAGAGTAGCAGTCGGATCCATTAAAAGAATATACATCATAATCATATACCTTTAACATACCGGTAACAACATCGGGCACCTCTTCCCCTCCTTATCTCCTTTGGAAGATGTAAAACCGATTGTAACATGGAGAACCCCCATGTTGACCTCCTTGTGCCCTTTCATCAACACAAGCACCTTTTCCTTGTGGACGACAATCTTTACCCATTTTTTGAGCATAGGGAAAATCATCAACCTTGTGACCCACTTTTCCACACCCGAAGCAAGCATTCAAATCCCTCAAGAATTTGCCACCATGGTTTTTCCCACATATTGAGAACCTTAGAAAAGACATCCCACCATTGCCACCTTGAGCGTTAGGGTTAGGTACCCTATCAATAGTAAATCTCTTATTTTGAGAATTGGAGGATCCTTGTCCAATGGAATTTGTGACCTTGTTGAAAATGGCCACCCTTAGCACCTTGAAACCCCCATCATACCGAGTCCTCTTGGACTCCCCACTCCTTATCTTCCTAAGCTTCTCCCCTTCAAGTTGGTCGGCATGATTCATGAGCCGAGACAAGTCCATATCACCCATAAGCATAGTGGTGCAACACTCTTTATTCACCAGTCGGATACCACAACACAAACTTATTCATCCTTTCCCTTGAGTGTGCAACCAAGTGAGGAGCATATTTTGAGAGCTTGTTAAACGTAAGGGAATACTCTCTCACTCTTATAGAGACTTGCTTGAAATTCATGAATTCCATTAGCCTTTCCTCTCTCAATTCAATGGGGAATAATTGATTGAAGAAGGCGACCTTAAATTCCTTCGATGGGATGGGATCATGATCATCATTCTCCCTCTCTAGATTCCATTGGGTAATCCAAATTTGTGGAACACCCTTGAGTTGATAGGCCACAAGTTCCACCTTATCCTCCAAACTCACCCCCATAATAGCAAGCACTTTATATATCTCATCAATAAATTCTTGGGGGTCCTGTTCTGTTTCGGAGTTATTTAACTCCTGAGGGTTCATCCTTGTGAATTTTCTCACTGTTGAAGCCGGGGTGGGAGTATGAGGAGATTAGGCTCCTTGGTTTATTTGGTTGGTCATGGTCTGTGCCAACACAGAAATAACATTTTGGTACTCGGTGTGCATGACCCCTTCTTGTTGAGAAGCATGAGGAACCGGATGGATCGGACCTTCCTCCAGTTAGAGAGCTCTTTGTGCGATTCTCCTTAGCGGCAAAATCTGAAAGAGCAAAAGTCCACCCATTTGGGAAACAAAACTTTAATTTAATTCTAAAGCATGACAAAGATCATGAAGAAGTGAACCATTTCCTTAAATGCCTCAAAGTCTCCTATTAATAGTTGTGGTGCACTTCACAACCATTTAATAAGACTCTATTTGACGTGGTGTGTTAGATTTTGAGGACAATTAGCAAGCCTAGTGCTCTGATACGAAGCTTGTCATGACCCAAGCCTAGGGCCTAGACGTGACACGACGAAATAGAATAAAAAGGGATCTCTAACAAGAGTCTTAAGCATGTGTAGCACATCCTTGGTCTTGCGGAAGCATAAAAAGTAATAAAACATATAGCACATAATTTTTAAGGTAAATGGGGTTTTGGAATCACGCTATGGGGATGTTATAGGGAAGAGGATAAGCATGAATAACTTAGCAAATAAGTCTAAGGGGCCGGTAAGTATGACTCACGCTATGGGAGAATTTAGGGACTTAGCACTTCCATCACATCAATAACATATAAAAAGCATAGAAAGGAAAAGGACTAAGGGAAGTCTCTCAAGATAACATGAACATAATATGAGTGAAGCTCGATACATAAACATCCTTATCCAACAACACCTCTAGTAGAGTGGAATGGGGTCCAAGACATCTTCCTGCTCACCCTCAAAAGATAGATCTAAAATAGACATGTCTTAACAAAGTAGTAAAGGGGATGTTGTCCCCAAAATGGAGGACTCACCAATAATAGTCTTCAAAGGATCTGGATAGTCACATGGAGGAGGAGGATGGACAGGAGCTCTGGTCCCAAAAATAGTTAGATCATGTAGGCAAAAGTATGTGTTAGTACTTTGAATGTACTAAGTATGTGGGGTGCAATGCAACAAGGGACATAAGTCATAGTAATAGAGATGCATAATCATAAACAATAGACATAGGTTTAATATGATTTGTATGATAAATGCAATAATGTAAAACATGCATGGAAACAATCTAACTTGCATAATATATCATACTTATGTGGGAGGAGACCCTAACCGATATATAAGACTAAGCGAGCTACTACTTGAAATCTTGATGTTCACTCTACATTGAATAAAGGAGTGGTCTACCTGCCAAGGTAAACCAAGCATGACCCCACAAGGTAGGTAACTTGTCCTAATTGGATCAACTAGTAAAGCCCATTTAGGTAAAATAATATAAACCTATGGTAGCACATAGTTAAGAAATCAAGAATTAATATAAGGACTAGGTCTAGTCCCATGAAAAACTTGAAATAATCATAAATTTAATCATAACTTGAATGACTTGTAAGAAAGGACATGTTGACATGGCATGATTAGCTCATTCACATACTTGACCCCTACATGTGGGCATCTACCTTGTACTAGAGGGTAAAAACAATACATAAACTTGACCCCTTCTGATAGGCATTGGATTTTATATGAGGGTTGAGACTACAATATGCTTGATCTCTTTTAGTGAGCTTTAGTTGGTACATGTGTGTAAAACATTACACTGCTTGACCCCATCATGTAGACATTATTCACTGACAATAGGGTAGAATATAGTATAAGAGCTCAATATTTTACTTACAAATCGTAGGAAATTTTCATGAGTTCAATGCTTACTTAGGAGCCCATAATTTATCATAGCATGCTTGTCTTGTAATTCCTGCAATAATCTTTCATCAACATAAGAATTGTTGTCATGTAAATTTAGTCAAACATGGTGGGTATATGTGCATGTGCTTAAAATCATGCATTTCAAGAATATAAGTAAGGTTGGCACAGGGACCGGTACCAGCATCACCGGATTGGTACCAGAAATAAATTGGGGGGGGGGGGGGGAGTTTCCCGGTACTGGACCGGAAGTACCAAGAATTTTCCACCTTACCGTTGCAGTCCGGTGCATAACGGAACCGAACCGGTTATTTCGAAAATATTTTTTTCAATTAAAAAATTGGTTAATTTAATTAAAATATTAAATTTTAATTTTACTTTTTAAAGATTAAATTGTAGTTTAATATTTAAAAATTAAAATTGAAGTTTAAAATTTTAAAGGTTTAAATTAATTATAGATCACTATACAATTTTTTTAATGTTTAAATTGAAGTTTAATTTTTAAAGATTTTAAAAGTTTTAAAGTTATAAATTATAACTTATATAAAATTTAATGTATTGAGTTTAAATTTTTAAAACTTTTGACTTTATAAGTGTAAGTCTCAAAATTTTAAAATATAAAATTTAAATTTTTTAATGTTTTATTTTATATTTTAAAGTTAATAATGATTTGAGAAATAAGGGGCAAATATATAAAAAAAATTCAAAACTTAAAGTAAAAGTAAATTCAAGATAATAACTTGAAAAAAGAAATAAGGCGAATAACATATAATTTTATTATGGTACTTTGAAATTTAAATTGTACAAATATTAGAAAAGAACCTAATTTATGCAGCCACCTTCTAGGAAAGTTTCTATTTCAACTAGGTCTTATTTAATGTAATATACTATTATCTTATACCACTTTGAAAATCTTGCCTAAGGTTTTCTAACATTTCTGATGTTACATTTTCTAGAATCGGCTCTTGAGCTTGTTCCTCCATAAAATCCATGTCGTCTTCACTTGATTCTGATAAAATATTATCTATATTGGCTTCAAATTGAGACGGAAAAATTGGACGCTCTAACTTCCTCCGCTCCGCATTTATCCAATCTCTAAATAAAACTGACACTTCCAAGTTATCTGTTGCTAGTGATGTCTATGGTCTCTAAATTGGAATCTTGCTGCAATAAAAGTGCCTTCCAAAGCCACCGAAGATGCTTGAATAACTAGGATATCACGAACCACCAACTAAAGTCTTGGAAAAGCTTTTCCCCAATTCTTCCACCAATCCAAAAGTTTTTGTTTCCCATCTGCATCCTTAATACGTTCTTTAGCCTGGTTAATATATTCATCAAAATCATCATTTTCGTTAGTAATAAGTCCAAGATAATTTTGTAACATGTCATCAATGTCTTCCTCGTATCTAGCCCTAGATGGTTGTGGTTCTTGATATTGTACATTTTCTACTAAATTATATTCTTCTAAATCATACAATTTCCTAGCTTATGTTCTGATGCTACTTTTAACTACATTTAAATTATGTGATTTATTATCTTTATCGTCTTTTATTTCTAAATTTGCATATATACTATCTACCATTCGAGATACACCGACTTCTTTGTAAGTCTGGTTAAATAAACAAGCAGTTAAATAAATTTGAGGAATTAGGAAAAATTATTTTTTAAATTTTTCAATAATTTTTTTAACCAGTTCTCTAAATTTTGGATTATTTTTAAATTGCGCAAATTTAGTTGAAATAGCACAAATATTAGGTAAAACTGAACAAATAGTAGGATAATAAAGACCATAAATTTGTTTAGTAGCTAAATAAAAAACTCTTAAAAATTCATTAAATCTCTAATATCATTCCAATCATTTTCATCAAGTTGGTAAGTCATATCAGCATTATGGGCATTCCAAACCATTGTAACGGGTCTCCTATATTCATAAACTACTTTAAGCATTTCATATAACGAACTCCACCTAGTAACTACTATTTTGGGAATTTTTCTAACAAGCAAATTGCATTCAATACACCGACTTTCAAATTCTTTCCGTCTAGCCTTTACTTGACATTTAAAAGTAAAATGACATGCAATTTCTACTTTATTACAACTATTTTCGAATAATGAAACACCATCTCTAATAAATAAATTATAAGTATGAGCGACACATTTAATATGAAAACCATCTTCATAAATAGGAGTAAGAAAAGGTTTTAAATAATCAACAGAACGTTTATTATTAGAAGCGTTATCTAAAGTTACACTAATTGTTTTACTAGAAATACCTAAAAAATGTAAAACATCAAGAATTATCTGTGCAATATAAGAACCAGGACGCATCTCACAACTTTTATATCCTAAAATTCTTTTTTGGATACTCCAATTTTTCATCAATCCAATGCCCGGTTATTGTAAAATAATCATTACCGGTTATTCTACAACCCATATCGAAAGTAATTGCTAATCTACAAGTATTATAAGCAAATAACAACGAAGATATTGTACATGTCGTGCTTGATAATCAAAAATAGCTTTTTTAATTGTATTTCTTGTAAAATCATTAAAAGATGGGTTATAAACAATTTGAATATAGTGAATAAAACCAGGATTTTCAGTAAAATTAAAAGACAAACTAGTAACAACAATCATTTTTGCAAGTTCGTCTAACTCCCGTTGTCTACTATAAGGGCAACGTATACTAGGACCAGAAACATTGGAAGGTTTTAATTGTCACTACACCATATTTGAACCTCATACTCCTATGGATTGTTCAGGAAGGGAAATTCCATATTTTTTAGCATCCGCAATGGCTTGAGCATGCAAAATTTCTAATTTACAACAATGCATTAAATAATTTTTCAAATGACCCGTCCCACCCCCCTTTCTTGAAGTTTTATGGTTTAAAATATGCTTGCATTTGTTATAAATTGCTTTTGTTTTATCTTCGTTTTGTGCTGAAAATTTCCAAACAACTGATTTTTTTACATGTTCCATGTTAGGCCTACTAGATGCCGATGAATGTACGGGGGGAGCGGGAGGGGGGGAGTGATAGCAGTATATGGGGGTTGTGTTTCATCATCATCAAAAATATTATCGTTTTCATTAATTTCATTATCATCTTCTTCTAAATCTTCATTAAAACCAAATCTTCGTTCAAGAAATTCGTGATCTAACTCGGTATTAGAATCAATATTAAAATGAGTTTCGTCAACGTGTGTACAAAATCTTCTGTATTAAATGTAGGTGGTTGTTGTCTTGTAGATTTAAAAGAACTACCGCCAGATTTTTTTACTAGTTAAAGCTTTAGCAATTCCTTCGAAAAAAGGTACTTTTTACCTTTTAAAAAAAACTAATTCAAGTAAACAGTAGTAAAGATTAAAGAATAAAAACTAATTAGAAGAGATTTATAAGTTGGAATGAATGTACCAAACGTCTGTGTAAAAACGGACGTAGAAGCCGAAGTTGATAAAAATTGAAGCTTGAATATGCTCTAAATTAATCCACCAAAATTTGCTCCAAATTCCAATTGGCCCACCAAAATTGACAAAGTAATTAACTAACTAATACTAATTGAGAGAGTAAATAATAAATGTTTATAATTAATTTGAGAGTAGTATACTAGTATTGTATTATAATATAATTTTAAATGTATAATAGTAGAGAGAATTTAGAAATGAGAAGTTGAGAAAGTTGAAAGATTTTAAGAATATTGAGAGAATTTGATAGAAAAATATGATGATTTGGGGGTTTTTATAGTTGAAAAATTGGAGGTATTTTTGTAAATAAAAACGGAAAAAAAAGTTGGAAAGAGCCATTGAACGACTCTTTTGCAGTGCCAATGCCAAGGTAACCATTGGGTGGGACCCACCTTCAATGGTCCAATCCTTTTTTGATAAATGTTTTAACTGAACCGGTAATACCGGTCCGAAATCGATATTTACGGGCAAAGAACCCTGTTACTGTCTTGTTACCCCCTTAACCGGTGATTACCGGTACGATTTGCGGTCCAGTACTAAAACTGGGATGGAATCAGGACGGAACCAGAGCAGAACCAGTACCTCCTAGTTTTGTTGCCAGCCCTAAGTATAAGACAAGAGAGGAGTAAAATCAATTCATTTTAAAGTTATTCAAATCAACCCACCATCATTATAGTAAAACCCTCATTTACGGGTATCATGCAATCCAATAGTTCTTTCATGGTGTTTTTTAGCATCATAGAGTACATAACCGTAATATCTTAAAATCCATCACAATGTCAAACCCAAAGGATATTTAAGCATAATAAAATCATTACTTGAAGAACTCAAATAGGCATCATGTGTACAATGCATAATAACATCACCATATGCAAGAGTTCATAAATACCCATAAAATCCGTAGATTTCTTGTAGTGGGAAAAGAAGAATGGTTGGATTTGTGGGAAGAAAGGTTCCCACAATCAAACCCACATACCTTAGTGATAGGAGCTGGAATAAACCTTCGAAAATGATGAGTAATTTGGAACCCTAGCTTCAACATTCTTGCATGAAGCCTTGAGGAAACTTGAGAGTGTTTTAGGACTTAGGGGATTTTGGAATGATGAGGAAATTAGAGGAATTAGGATTAAAAGGCTGGTAAGGGGCTCTTTGAAGGTCAAAACGACGTAGTATAGGCATTAGACAACAGGAACGGTAAAATTTGCCCCTTTTTAAAAATTGGCCGGACAAGTCTATGAGACACCCGTTTACGAGCCGTAGATGGGGTTTCATCTGATAGGCACTTAGAGACCCCCTTCTCTGATTCTCCCTCTGTGACATGGTCTACGACTCGTAGAAGGTTTTAGGGGTCATCTAATAAGTCGTAGAACAAATTCTTGAAAGATCTTAATTTTACATCAAGTTTGCCCAAGTTCTACGAACCCACATATGGGTCGTACTTCATCTTACAAGCCATAAACCCCTTCATAAAAACTGACAGTTCAAGTTTTCCAAAGCTTACCTTCTTTTACCTTTCATACTCCCTATAGGTAGGGTCTAACAATATCTCCCCTAGGGAACATTCTTCCCCCAATGTGCTAATGCAAGCTCTAGGAAATGGATTTATGCACTATGTACCAATGCACCATATACGAAAATACAACACATGTACCATTCAAAATCTTTAAACCAAGTTTCAAATAGCACTTATAATGCAATCTTAAAATCACATAAACATGCATAAATGTCATGAGAATGGTATGCAAGGAAAGGAGATCCTAAGATAAGAAAATCGAATTATCTCAAGCTTGATCGGAATGGAAGAGATAAGGATATCGCTTCTTCATATCGGCTTTGACTTCTATTGTGGCACTTTCGACTTGTTGATTCCTCCAAAGGACTTTAACGGACTCCACATCTTTGTTTCTTAACCTTTTCACTTGCCTATCTAATATCTCCACAGGGACTTCCTCATAATTTAAGTTGTCCTCTACAACACCCACAACATCCAAAGGCACTATAGCACTTTGGTCCCTTACACACTTTCTCAACATAGACACATTGAACACCAGATGAACCATATTTATCTCCATAGGCAACTCTAATTCATAGGCAACTTTACTAATTCTCCTCACAATTCTGTAAGGCCTTACAAACCTTGGGCTCAACTTTCCCTTCTTGTCAAACGGGACCATTCCCTTCATGGGTGAGACCTTTAAATTCACGTAATCCCCAACATCAACCTCAAGATCTCTCTTTCTTGCATCGGATTAGAACTTTTGCCTACTTAGAGCCGTCTTTAATATCTCCCCTATCAACCTCACGTTTTCCACAGCCTTCATGACCAAATCCGGTCCTATAAAGACATTTTCCCCCATATCAAACCACCCAATCTAGGACCTACATTTCGTACCATAAATTGCTTCAAAGGAAGCCATGCTAATGCTAGAGTGATAGATATTATTGTATGCAAACTCAATGAGGGGAAGATGTTCATCCCAAATACCCTTGAACTCCAAAATACAAGCCCTAAGCATATCCTGAAGAAATTGAATTGTCCTTTCGGCTTGACCATCTGTTTGAGAATGAAAGGTCGTACTAAGCTTGACTTTGGTACCAAGGCCCTTTTGGAAGGATCTCCAAAAGTGAGAAGTTAATTGAGCACCACGATCCAAAATGATAGACTATGGTCCCCCATGCAACTTAACCAATTCATGGATATATATATCTTGGCATAATCTTCGGCACCAAGTAGGAATTTTTATGTTTTGGGCTAGGCCACCCAGCCTTTGATGTTCGATTTTGAAATGTTTGTAATTGTTAAAATTGGCTACGAACTTTGCAATATCTCTCTTCATACCACCCATCCAATACACCTCCCTCAAGTCTCGATACATCTTTGTAGAACTGGGATGAATCGAGTAGGGTGAATTATGTGCCTCTTGCAAAATCAAATTCCTTAACCCATTAACATAAGGCACACATAACCTACCTTGATATCTAAGGATACCAGCTCCCCCTTGGGAAAAAACCTCCACTTTACCATCCTTCACCAAAGCCTTTAATTCAAGCAAGGTGGGACCAAGGTCTTGTTTGGAATTGACTTCTTCAATTTATGAAGATTTGGAGCCATTAATGACCTCTACACCTCTCTTTGCAACATCATTAAACCTAACTCCCAACCTAGCCAACCGATGAACTTCTTTGACCAATTCCTTATTGTCATCATCAATATGAAACACAATTCCCATGGACACCCTACTTAGAGCATCGCCCATGACACTAGCCTAGTCGGGATGATAGTGTACACTCATATCATAATCCTTAAGGAGTTCCAACCACCTTTTTTGCCTCAAATTAAGATCCCTTTGTGTGAACACATATTGGAGACTCTTATGGTCGGTGAATACATCTACATGAACCCCATACAAATAATGCCGCCAAATTTTCAAAGCAAAAACCATGGCCATTAACTCGAGATCATGGGTGGGATAATTATGTTTATGCACCTTTAGTTGTTGAGAGGCATACGCTATGACTTTGCCACTTTGCATCAATACACACCCCAAACCAACCCTTGAAGCATCACAATAAACCACAAACCCTTCTAACCCTTCCGCTAGAGCAAAAATATGAGCGGATGTAAGCTTTTCCTTCAAAGTTTGAAAACTCTTTTCACATTCATTGGTCCAAACAAATTTTGTCTTTTTTGAGTCAATATTTTTAAAAGGGAAGCAATTGAGGAATGAAGTCACAAACCTCCGATAATACACTGCTAAGCCTAAGAAACTCCTAATATTTGTTGGAGTCAAGGGCCTAGGCCAATTTCTTATAACTTCTGACTTCTTAGGGTCCACTTTAATTCCAGCACCCTATACCACATGTCCTAGGAACGCAACTTCCTTCAACCAAAATTCACATTTATCGAATTTAGTGAACAACCTCTCATCCCTCACAGTTTGCAACACTACCCTCAAATGCTTCACATGCTCTTCTTCACCCCGGGAATGAACCAAAATATCATCAATGTTTACCACAACAAACATGTCAAGGTAGGTTTTAAAGACCCTATTCCTGAGGTCCATAAGTATGCCAGAGCATTAGTCAAACAAAAGAACATCACCACGAACTGAAAATGCCCATATCTTGTTCGGAAAGCCAACTTGGGAATATCACACTCCCACACAATCATTTGGTGGTATTTGGACCGAAGATCAATCTTAGGTAAATGACTAGTCCTTTGTTGTTGATCAAGTAGGTTATCTATCCTGGGCAAGGGATACTTGTTCTTTATTGTGACCTTATTGAGTTGTCAGTAGACAATGCACATTCTAAGTGAGTCATCTTTCTTCCTTAAAAAAACACCAGTGCACCCCAAGGGGACTTACTAGGCCTTATAAAATCCTTCTCCAATTTATCTTTCAATTGATCCTTTAACTTCGTCGGGCCATACGGTAAGGAGGAATGAAAATGTGTTGAGTATCGAGGAGGAGATCTATACCGAAATCTATCTTCATTTCAAGATGGACACCGAAAGTTCATCAGGGAAGACATGAAGAAACGCATTGACAATCGAAACCGATTCGATGGGAGGGACTTTGGACTCAAATCCCAAATTCGAATAAGATGGTAAATGCAACCCTTGGAAATCAATTTTCGAGCTTTAAGACAAGATATAAACCTACCCTTCACCGCCAAACTATGACCTTCCCCCTCAAAGATGGGCTCATTAGGAAATTGGAACTTAACCATACGAGTCCTATAATCAATTGAAGCATGATATCCATGTAACCAATCCATTCCAAGAATAATATCAAATTCCACCATGTCAAGCTCAACAAAATCACAAGGCAACACTTTATGTAATATGGACACGGGACAATATCTATAAACTCTCCTCACAATAATGGACTCACCAATGGGGGTAGACACTTCAAAGGGTTCACACAATAATTCGGGACACACATGAGGCTTGTTAACAACAGAAGGAGTATTGAAGGATAGAGTAGCGCCCATATCCATTAAAGCATACACATTATAATGATAAAGCTTTAACATACCGGTAACAACATCGGGAACCTCTTCTACTCCTTGTCTCTCTTGGAGGGCATAAAACCGATTTTGATGTGGAGCACTCCCTTCTTAGCCTCCTTGTTCCCTTTGATTAACACGAGCACCTTGTCCTTGAGGACGACCATCTCTACCCTTATTTTGAGCGTAGGGACAATCAACAACCTTGTGACCCACTTTTCCACACCTGAAGCAAGCATTCGAATCCCTCAAGCATTTGCCACCATGATTTCCCCAAATCTTGAGCTCCTTGGAAAATTCATCCCACCTTTGCCACCTTGAGCCTTTGAGTTATGAACCCTATCAATTGTAAATCTTTTGTTTTAAGAGTTAAAGGATCCTTGGCCTTTGAATTTGTGACCTTGTTGGAAACGACCACCCTTAGCACCTTGAAAACCGTCATCATACCGAGCCCTTTTGGACTCCCCACTCCTTTTGTTCCTAAGCTTCTCCCCTTCAAGTTGCTCGGCATAAATCATGAACCGAGACAAATCCATATCACCCACAAATATAGCAGTGTGATACTCTACATTCACCAAGTCGAGTACCCCCGACACAAACTTGTTCGTCCTTGCCCTAGAGTTGGCAACCAAATGAGGAGCATATTCTGAGAACTTGTTAAATGTAAATGAATACTCCCTCTCGCTCATGAAGCCTTGCTTGAGATTCATGAATTCTACCATCTTTGCCTCTCTCAATTCAATAGGGAAGAATCGATTGAGGAAGGTTCCCTTAAATTCCTCTCATATGATGGGGTCATCATTCTCCTTCTCTAGCTTCCATTGGGTAAAACAAATTTGTGCAACACCCTTGAGTTGATAGGACAGGGGTTTTTCCTTATCCTCCAGGCTTACCCCCATAATAGCAAGCACTTTATATATCTTATCAATGAATTCTTTAGGGTCCTCTTCTATTGTAGAGCCATGGAACTCCGGAGGGTTCATCCTTATGAAATCCCTCACTCTTGAAGATGGGGTGGGAGCATGAGGAGCTTTGGCTCCTTGGTTCATTTGGTCATCCATGGCTTGTGCCAACATGGAAATTAAATTTCGTACTCAGCGTGCGTGAACCCTTCTTCTTGAGGAGCTCGAGGAATGGGATGAACCGAACCCTTCTATTGTGTCAGTGATCTTTATGTCATTCTCCTTGGTGGCATGATCTAAAAGAGCAAAATACCACCCATTAGGGAAAGGAAATGTTAATTTAAACTAAAGAAAGACATAGATCATGAAGAAGTGAACCATTTCTCAAAACGCCTCATAGCCTCCTATTCATAGTTGTGGCGTACTTTACAACCATGAACAAGACTCTACTTGACGCAGTGTGCTGGATTTTTTAGGACCATTAACAAACCTAATGCTCTGATACCAAGCTTGTCATGAACCAAGCCTGGGGCCTAGATGTGAAATGGCAAATAGGAACCCGAAGGGATCCCTAACAAGCCTCTTAAGCATGCATAGCACATCCTTGGTTTCACGGAAGCATAAAATAGTAATAAACAAATAACACATAATTTCAAAGAGAAATAGAGCTTTGGACTCATGCTATGGGGATGTTATAGGGAAGAAGATAAGCATGAATCACATATCAAATAAGTCTAAGGGGCGGGTAAGTATGACTCATGCTATGGGGGTATTTAGGGACTTAGGACTTTCATCACACCAATAACATACAAAAAGCATAGAAAGGAAAAGGGACTAAGGGAAGTCTTTTATAATAAGATGAGCATAATTTGAGTCAAGCTCGATACATATACATCCATATCCAACAACACCTCTAGTATGAGTGGCACGGGGGTCAAGACATCTATCGAGCTCACCTTCAAATGATTTAAATCGAAAATAGACATGTCTTAACAAAGCATGAAAGTAAGTAGATGTTGTCCCCGAAATGGAGGACTCACCAATAATACTCTTCAAAGGATCTGGCTAGCCATGTGGAGGAGAAGGATTGATAGGCGCTCCGGTCCCTACATAGTTAGATCATGTAGGCAAAAATATGTGTTAGTACTTGGAATGTACTAAGTATGCGGGGTGCAATGCAACAAGGGACATAAGTCATAGTAATCGAGATGCATAATCATAAATAATAGACATAGGTTCAATATGATTTGTACGATAAATGCTTTAATGTAAAACATGCATGGAAATAATCAAACTTGCATAATATATCATACATATGTGGGAGGAGACCTTAATCGATATATAAGACCAAGCGAGCTACTACTTGAAATCCCAATGTTCACTCTACATCGAATAAACGAGTAGTCTACTTGCCAAGGTAAGCCACGCATGATCCCACAAGGTAGGTAACTTGTCCTAGTTGAATCCACTAGTAAAGCCCATTTAGGGAAAATAATATAAACCTATGGTGGCACATAGTTAAGAGACCAAGATTTTATATATATACCCCTTAGGTTAAGCCCCCACCTTAAGCTTCTTCTGGTACTACGTCTAGTCTCATGGAATACTTGAAACAATCATAAATTTAATCATTCACATGTTAACATGGCATGAATAGCTCATTCACATACTGACCCCTACAGTGAGCATATACCTTATACTAGAGGGTAAAAACAATACATAAACTTGACCCTTCTGATAGGCATTGGATTTCACATGAGGGTTGAGACTATAATATGCTTGACCCCTTTTAGTGATCTTTAATTAGTATATGTGTGTAAAATGTTACACTGCTTGACCTTATCATGTAGACATTATTAACTCACAAGAGGGAAGAATATAGTATAAGGGCTCAATATTTAACTTACAAACCGTAGGAACTTTTCATGAGTTCAATGCATTTAGGAGCCCATAATTTATCATAACATGCTTGTCTTGTAATTAATGCAATAAACTTTCATCAACATAAGAATCTTTGTCGTGTAAATTTTGTCAAACATGGTGGGTATACGTGCATGCGCTTAAAATCATGCATTTCAAGAGTATAAGACAAGAGAGGAGTAAAATCAATTCATTTTAAAGTTATTCAAATCAAACCACCATTATTAGTAAAACCCTTATATTTTGGTATCATGAAATCCAACTAAAATCACAAGTTCTTTCACAACGTTTCTTAGCATCATAGAGTGTATAACCTTAATATTATAAAATCAATCACAATGTCAAACCCTACAAATATTGAAGAATAATAAAATCATTACTTGAGGAACTCAAATAGGCATCATATGTACAATGCATAATAGCATCACCATATGTAAGAGCTCATAAATACCAATAAAAATCCATAGATTTCATGTAGTTGGAGAAGAAGAATGGTTGGACATATGGGAAGGAAGATTCCCACAATCAAACACACATACCTTAGTGATAGGAGCCTGAAAAACCATAGAAAATGATAAGCAATTTGGAACCCTAGCTTGCACCTTCTTGCTTGAAGCCTTGAGGAAACTTGAGAGTATTTTAGTTTTTAGAGGTTTTTGGAATGAGGAGGAAATGAGAGGAATTATTGTTAAAAGGCTGATAAAAGGCTCTTTGAAGGCCAAACGGCGTAGTATAGGCATTAGCCAATAGGAATGGCCGAATTTGCCCCATTTTAAGAACTGGCCAGATAGGTTTATGAGACCCCATTTATGGGCTATAGACCATTCTATGGGTCGTAGATGGGGTTTCATCCGATAGACTCTTAGAGACCCCCTTCTGTAATTCACCCTTTACAACACGGTCTATGACTCGTAAAATGAGTTGTCTTATAAGTTGTAGATCAGACTCCTGAAAGATCCCAAATTTTTCATCAAGACTTCCTAGGTTCTACAAACACAGATATGGGTCATACTTCATCTTACCTATCGTATACCCCTTTGTAAAAATTGGCAATTTAAGTTTTCCAAAGCTTACCTTCTTGCACCTTTCATACTCCCCATCGGTGGGGTCTTATAATATCAGCTATGTAGGTTATTTGAGTTTTTGTTATAGGTGGTATCTCTACACCCTTTTTACTATAGCTATTTATGATTTTACTTTCTACCTTACATACTACTATATTTTTACTTGTACTGATGTTCTATTGCCTAGGGACACCATATTTTGTTTTGTGCGTGAAGCTTCAGGTAGGGATTCTAATCGAACCATCTGCTAAGATTTTAGTTTAACTATGAGTTGTTAAGATCCATCTCTTCCTAGAGCTTTCACAGGATATCTACTTTTTTTGTACAGTTGGGTATAGTCAGGGCTTTGTCCCCATAGTGCTAGTGACATTCTCAGAGGCTATTGTGGACATGGTATTTTGGTTTTTCTAGAATTTGTAGTCTCCAGCTATAGGCTTGGCACATATATATGTGTGTGTGCGCATGTATCTCTCTGGTTGCAACATCATCATCTAGCTAATACTTTATCGTTTTGCCTTATCTACCTTTGTGTATTTGACTTATTGTTAACTAGGTCAAGACCAAAATTGTCCAGGCCTAGTTTTTTAGAGATTATGTTATCTAATCTTTTGGCCCTTAGTCTACTTAGCTAGCATGTCCACTAGCTTACTCAACTTATGGAGGTATCAAGTGCTAGTCGTGCTTCCTCTCTTTTTAGGGTGTGACAAATATGGTATCAAAGTAGGTCGTATCCCAAGGAGTCCATAATGTCATATCTATTAGAATCTTTCTTATGGGTGTGTTTTGTACCCCACATATAATCAGGAGGCTATGAGGCACTTAGGAATGATTATAATTCTTTAAAAAATTAATGGATTGTCCTATACAGAAAAGCTATAAGAACATATGAAATCTTAATCATGCTTTTTGGTTTTTATCTAATAGGCTGCCTACATCTCAAGAGATGGCACAATGTGAGATAATAGAGAGAAGGTACTAGTCATTCCTCAAAGGGTTAGGGGGATATGTTTCCCGTGGAGGCACACAGTGAGTCTCCAGTACCCATACTACGAGCTTCCCTAGTACCTGTTGAGGTCCAAGGAGATGTAGTACCCCCAACCCCACCAGTTCCAGTACTACCTGAAGTCGCTAAGGACACAAGCCCTCCAACACTTATGTTCCCCCACCAGAGACTGAGGAGCAAGGGATGAGGGATGCAGTTCAGTTGCTATCTAGGATGGTTTTTATTCATGAAACACAACTAAAGTCGAGAGTAGATGCCAGAAGAGATCGAACAAAAAGATCAAAGTTACAAGAGTTTCTTCATTTGGCCCTTCTAGTATTAATGGGATCTAGTTCCACTGAGGATCCCCAGGAGATTATAGACCATATGTATTAAGTATTGAGGATGATTCATGCCTCCATCACCGAGGCTGTGGAGTTTGCTTCTTTTCATCTACGTGATGTAGCCATCTTATGATTTGAGGCATGAGAGAGATCTAGAGGGCTAGATTCTCCGCCAACGGAGTGGGAAGACTTCTCTGAGTCATTTCTAGCTTATTACTTGTCATAGGAGGTTCGAGAGGCCTATCTTAACTAGTTTAACAATCTTAGGTAGGGGGATATGAGCATGAGGGATTATAGTCTTAGGTTCAATTATTTGGCTAAATATGCACCATGCATTACATGTACCATGAATGCCAGAGTTCATCATTATGTGGATGGTTTAGCAGATCATCCGAATAGAGATTGTAGGTTAGTATCTTTACAAGATGGTATAGATATTTTCTGCATACTGACTTTCACTCAAACTACAGATGACCTTTCTCGTGGAATTCATGATAGCCACATAGATAGGGAGCGGAGTAAGAGGGCTTACACTATAGGGTCTTATAGGGAGCCACAGGGTGATTTTAGGCTCCCACATCATTGATATCCACCTCTGCCAGTAGGTATTTTCCTACCACAGATGTAGGGCCAACAGTTTGATCGTTATATTTTGTCAAGATCGGGGTAGAGCTTAGGCCAACTTGAGAGTCATCAATTAGAGTGTTCTGCATTAATGAGACAACCTACTCCTTTATGTGCATAATATGGTAAGCTTCACACTGGCCAGTGTAGAAAGGGTTCAGGTGCATGTTACCATTGTGGGTAACTAGGATATTTTACAAGCTAGTGTCCGGGGTTAGGTAAAGGTACACAAGCTCAGTCTTCACATCCACAACAGCCTTTTAATTCTCAGTACGTGCTTTCTGACCAGGTCCACAGTCTACTTAGGGTCGTGGCTGGGGAAAGGTAAAGGAGACACTTCAGGCTCTACTAGTGGCAAGAATCGTTTTTATGCCCTTACAAGCCAATAAGATTTAGAGGCATCTCCAAACGTTGTCATAAGTATGTTGATAATACATTCTCATGTTGTTTATGCAGTGATAAATCCTGACTCAACATTTTTATATATTACTCCATTTATTACTAGTAAGCTTGACATGAGACCTAAGTTATTGGCACAGTCAGTTCGGGTATCTAGCCCGAGTAGCGACTCAATTATCGCTAGTCATGTCTATCAAAGTTGTATGGTGTTAACAAAAGAATGCCCAACCTCTACTAATTTTGTTGAATTGGTTATGCTAGATTTTGATATCATTATGTGTATAGATTGGTTCACAGCTTGTTATGCTAATACTAATTGTTGTGCAAAGCTAGTCTCGCTTTTATTTCTAGATGAGCCTATCCTCGAATGGAAAGGTAATACGACCATGCCAAAGGGTAAGTTCATTTCATACCTTAGGGCTAAAAAGCTAATTGCTAAAGGTTGTATATACATACCATCTAGTTCACGCTAGGCATAT